>PVHY01030023.1:0-13764 GCA_004024945.1 Uropsilus gracilis
AGTGTTCCTTTCTCTCCACATCCTCGCCAGCAATTCTTGTTGTCTGTTCTTTGGATGTGGGCCATTCTTACTGGTGTAAGGTGGTATCTCATTGTTGTTTTGATTTGCATTTCTCTTATTACTAGCGAAGTTGAGCAGTTTTTCATGTGCCTGTTGGCCATTTGTATTTCCTCTTTAGAAAAGTGTCTTTTCAGTTCTTATGTTTTAGACCAGGGGACCATCTAGTTGTTTACAAAAGACTCAGTAATCACTAAAATAGATGCTACAGATGAGCTTTTTCCATCAAGAGTTTCATGAGCCATCAGAAATTGGAGGGCTTTTCTATCACAATAGGTTCGTTTAGGCTACCAAAGGTGTAAGGGAAAAATGGAGAGGGAACCCATTGGACGATGGTGTAGGATTATGGGTGTTTTGTTGGTGGTGTGGTATGGTAGCACATTGGAAGAAATGTGAAACTATACCCTTAAATCATACAGAGTGTTGTAAATTAACATGCTTCAGTAAAAGTATGCCATTTTAAAAATAAATGAAATCACAATAGCATGAGTAATATTCTCAGAGAAACATGACACAAATTGCTCTAAGACACAAAGGAGGCCACATAAATATAATATTTTTTAATTCTTATTTTCCTTTTTTCTCTTTAAAACAATGGTTTTCTTTCTTTTTCATTGTGATTTAGCATAAAATGAATGTATATGTTCATCCCTGTCTATATATCCTCTTCTCTCAAACTGAGATGGAAACAACTCATACAGGAGCCACTGGAAAGACTTATGATGTCCATGGATCGCTTTAAAATTTCATTAAAAGCATAAATTTAAGTGCATAAATTAAAGGTGTTCTAAGAGAATAACTTTATTCAAACTGTTCAATTTATGGTGCTGAAATATGAATTTGAGTTACAGTGATTTGGAAGGGATTCATGTAAGTTATTTGAAGTCAAGATTCTAATTGATTATTGGAGACTAGGAGTCAAAATAACAACCAGCAAATCTCCCAAACCTCAACTTTCTGGATCACTGAGTTTCCAGGCAACCTTATAATCATTCCAGTCTTTCCAAATGATAATGGATAAGAGGGTATGTCCCAAAACATCACAAAATCAAGAAGTATTCAAGAGAATGAAAGTAGTCTGAGATGCTACAGGGCATGAATTTGAAGAGAACCATTGGGGGTAAATCATGGCTGGTCATGATTAGATTGAGACATTTCTGAATTAGAGGGGAATATACAAATTAGAAAAAGCAGCAAAAGCAGTGTCAGAAGTCTAGAATAGCAGGCAGAGAATAGAAACCAGAATATCAAAACACTACCTGAACAATCAGAACTGAACTCTGTTGCTGGGGTTATTTAATTATTAGCTTTTTTTTTTACCTTAAATATATGTCAGATTTAGACAACTCTGGGATTTCAGAATACATGCTGAAGATCTGTAGATAAATACCACTATTACTGAAAAGGAAGCCATAGTTAGAGATGTCCCTATTATTTCAGAAAGGAAGATAAGCATAGCACTATTCTAAGCCATATCTATTGCATATGCTCACTCTCTTCTTACCCCAATCTTCACCAAAGCACAGCCTACTAGAACCAGACCAATTACTTGGTTAAAAGAATACTGAATTTTAAGGCAACATCTAATGATCTAGCTAATTTTTTCCAAGTATGTTTACCTCTTTTTCTAAAATTACTAGTAGTCTCAAAAAGGCCTCAAATTTGTACTTGGTTTTCTTCTGAATAATTCATTACCTTTTTTTCTGGTGTTGCAGAACTGTAACACATCAGAATTACACATTAAACTCTTTCTCCTTTTTTTCCCATTTCCTCCAGGGAAAGATGTTTCTCTTTAACCTCTGAACATACTTGTCAAAGTGCAGCCTTCAGTGATAAGAATAATCATTCAATATACTCTTCTAAAAAGAGTCTGCGGTTTCCCAGAAAATAAAATTCTACATCATAAGAAGCTACAGAGGACACAATGAAATCAGTTTGAACTGAGGCAAAAATCAAGAAGGAGAAAATGCTTTAGTAACTTTTGTTTTCATTTTTTACTTAATATTCATTAAAGATGTCAATTTGGGCCACCTCCTATTCACCAGTCACCATGAGAAGTTAGAGCATCTGATGCAGTGAGAAAATTTATATTCTTCTACCTAGAATATCTGTTTAAACTAGTCCTGTTTCTGCTCATGGTAATATATTCTATAAACAGAGGCAATGATACTATTCATAAATGATAGGAATGCACTTCATTTCATTCTCTCAATCATCTTCCAATTTGTGTGCATGTAATGTCATAAGTATGTGTGCCACATATCCAGCACATACCATCTCTCTATCCCTTCCAATAGCACCATTAATCCCTCTGCATGTGTCTAACAATACCTATAATATCATACTGCACACATGGTGGAAATACAAGGGGTTCTTTTCTGCAAAAGCTTTATGACTGAAACAAGGACACATGTAGTATTAAGTGCATAAAAATAAAATATGTTCAAATATCGACTAGTCCTAAATATATGGGTCTCAAGAAATTCATCTGTTAGATTTGGAAGGAATCCATAGAGTAAAGATTTTGTTTGATTTGATCCTGTTAAGAGGAAAGTGCATTAGGATGCCCTATTTCCAAAAGTTCACTCTGACCAAGGCAGAAGTTTAACAAACAGAAGAGATTGCTTTATAATCACATCAATTAATCTCTCCAATTTAAGGTTTTAAAACTCTCAGTTGACCAAACAATAAGACAGTTGTGATTTTGCATGCCTCAATTAAACAACTTTGTACACATATAGTTTATTTTAAAAATGATACAATGATCTGATGTTTAAGTTCAGTTTACTGAGGTTTGGGAATCCTGTTAGACCTACTGTGATATATGGTATCTGGAGCACAGTTGGAAGTCACTTGAGTCATTCGACTCTCTCTCATGATATTTCTGAGTGATGGTTCCTTAACATCGACCTACCAGAAACTGAAGGTATTAGGAAAATCTATAGTGCTCAAAATATTTATATCTTAATTAGAGTTGACTCTCAATTTCCCGTTTGCTTCATGTTTTGAGGAACTGTTTCAAGGTCAGAACCCTCCATTTCCCCAAGATACACCTCTATGCATACCAAAATTAATGTTAATAGGTTTAATTTGAATGTAAAGTAATTGTATTATTTATTTATGAAATACACAAATGAAATGTACAGAACATTTTAAAGATTTAATAAAGGAATCAATAAAAGAAATGAGCAACTTTTGGATAATCTGTGTTACTGTTCTGAAAAGTAGAGAGCAGACATTCTAAACATGTAGGAAGTGGGTAGAGCATCCTATTAACCCAGGTTGCCCCGTATTTTTCTTCTCGGGGTCCAGAAAATAATAATTAGTAGATTCTAAAAGGGTAGTTCTCAACCTTAACTGTTCATTAAAACCACTTAAGAAGCTTTTTTTAAAATAGCTATGGTTTATGGCAAAGGAAACAAAATCAAAAACAAACAAATGAGATTATGTCAGACTAAAACATTTCTGCACAATGAGAAAGATTATCATAAATATAAAAAAGATAGCATACAGAATGGAAGAAATATTTTCACATCATATATCTGACAGAGAACTATTATCTAAGATTGACAAAAATTTGCACAACTTAAAAAAAAAACCAAAGCAGTTGAATTTTTTTCAAAAAGGCAGAAGAACTAAACATACACTTTTCCAAAGAAGACATATAAATGACCAGTTGGCACATGATAAACAATGTTCATCATAATTTGTCATCGGGGAAATGCAAATCAAAGTTACAATGAATTACCATTTGCACTCCAATGAAAAAGTAAAAAGACCAAAAACAATAAATATTTGCCAGGATGCAGAAAAGAGTGAACCCTCATACACTGTTGGTGGGAATATAAATTGTTGACCTCTTATGGGAAACTGTTTTGTTAAACAGTCTAACAAAATATTACAAATAAATCTACCTTATTATCCAGGAATCCTCCTCCAAGCTATCTACCAAAAAGATTCAAAGACACTAATTTGAAGGAAAACATGTACTTCTATGTTTACAGCAGCATTATTTACAAAAACACAAGCTTTGTAGACAACCTGTGTGAACTTGTGAGTTCATTAAGAAATTATGCTATGTATTCACAATAGAATACTACCCAGCTATAAAAAGAGCTAAACTTGTCATTTGTGACAACATGGATGAAACTGAAGGGATTATACTCAGCAAAATAGCTCAGAAAATGACAGATACTGGATGAACTCAATTATACCTGGAATACAGAGAAGCAAAACAAAGGACCTGAATACAAAAACAAACCCTAGAGAACTCACTGTAGAACTGAAGCTACCAGAAGGGGGAGAGCTAGGGAATGAACACAAATGAAGAGGAAGCACAATGGAATATGGTGAAGGATTGTGAATGCTTCAGTGGTCAATGTGTTATTGCAAGATACATCTGAAGAAGTGTGAACCTACACCCCCAGTTTATGTACAATATTGGAAACCACTGTTACCTCATAAAAATTGTACAAGAAAATACAAGAAAATAAAATAACCAACAGAAAATTTTATTTAATTGTTGTGGGAAGTTTATGTATAGCCAGTTCAACTGAAACCAGAGCCCAGTGCAAGCTGCACATCAAACTAGTGGAACCCACCAGTAGCAGCTGAGATACATGTCCCAGTGCAACCACAGGCTGCTCATCCACCCATTTGCATTGTTGCACCAGGCTTCACTGAAGGGATGCGATATGCTTCTGGTCCCACTGAGGCTGACTTTGGCCATTGTTCACGAGCTCACTGGCCTATTATGCGCTGACTTCAGAGCATTATATCAATTAGGTTAGAGTTCAATTTCATTCATGGGTATTAGTTAATTATTCAGACTGAACAATCAAAGTAAAATGATTGACACTAACTAGCACCAATTAGATGAATAAGATTTTAAAAGTTTCAATCGGATTTGTAGGTTGGGGGACCCTGAAAGAGGATGTAAGTCAGAACAAGAGGCAGTTTATTCATTCTGTTCCCAGATGCCAAAGAACTCAATAGGCAGCTGCCAAAAAAGAACCATCAGTCAGACGATCTCCATGGCATTCTGCAGAACTGCAGAACTGCAGAACTGATAGACCCCCCCAGACCTTTGTAGACGCTTCTTCTGTACTATATCTGGAAGAGGTAGTGTTTCTGACACTGCCTGCAAAGATCATCACCGACCTGGCCCAGTGTCTCAAAAAGAGCTAGTTGCAGTTAGCTTATGCTACTAGCCAATAGCACACAAACAGCTGTTTGTGTTGGTGCAATCCAACAATTCACAGAGAACTACAACACTGGTATCTCTAACACCTCTTGATAACCAATGGTGATCAACACCAGTAAGAGAAGTCTATTGCTTCTGATCATCTGGCAACATCTTCTGATTGCTATTGTCTCTGTTGCTGATCAATCCAGCATCTGATGTTTTCCAGCCCGGAATTCAGACTTCAGGATGCTCACTCTGGTGTCACCTCAGTGGTACCACTGGTAAGTATTTCCACCTCCCATTATGACTTAGACCCCTGTGCTTTGCTGACCAGTGTGCCACTAGCTCCAGATCCTCATTGATGGTACAGGACCATCTTGCAAAAATAGCCTTTGTTTGGGACTACAGAACACTGAGAACACTATTTTGGGTGAGACATCCACCCACTGGTGGCTTAGGAGCTCTTTATTTCCCCAATCTTTTCTTATTAAATAAAGCTCTTTGTTGTTCCCTGAGCCTGCGTGGTTCCTCAGTAGTTTTGCAATTGTTGGAAAAGAGTTGACCACCCACAGACAATGACCTGTCCCCCACCTTGGCACTGTCCCTTGACACCATCCCTGAGTGCTATTTTGGTGCTGCTTTTGTCCAAAGCTTTCCAAGTAACTCCAGGGCACAGCCAACATTGATAGTAAGTGCTATTATTAAAGAATATTACATAGACATCATCTATTTTCTCAAAATGCCTCTTAACTAATTTATAGGTGGCCTTACTGAAAGTTTTCCATCCCTGTAGCAAGGTAAAAGTTAATTTTGCAGTTGATTTCCTCCATGGAAAAGTTTTCCACTCTGCAATACTATAACAATCTAATATGTGAGCTCTCCCTTGGTTCAAGTCTCTGGAAAAGGGCTACAGGGCTTTCAAAATCTACTCATCAGTCTCCAAGTGGGGCACCACATTTCTTATGCAAGCAAATTAACCTAAATAACAATTATTAGACATAAATGTGAAAACTACTGTAAATAGTTCTCTTTCTTTTATCTTGGTTTTTCAAAGAGAACTTCAGGGAAGAAAAACTACACTCTTGATTTTGCATTACTTAGCAAGTAGCAATCCATGGCCTGAAACTCCAAGCAAGTGTCTTTTGGGGTCTCTTTTAACTTTGTTCTAAACTTTACACAGCTAATTAGAAGTGTTCAAAGGCCCTTATTTTAAACCACTTAGTTGATGAGAAATGCATGCTTAATGGGCATCCTCAAAGACAATTTAATGAATCTAGAAGGAAAGCAAAGCAAATTGATTATTATGCAATGGCTTGCAATAGCTCCTTGTGACCAGCTTGTAAATAGCAGAGCACAGAGGTAACCAGGATATGGATGTTGGCAGCTCTGATTATTAATGAGGACACCAATTGTGCTAATGATCAAGCAGCATTTTTCAAAACTAAATCTTTGGGGGTTAGAAGAAAATATTCCAAGTTAATATCATTCAAATAGTACTTTGAAAATCTTACTTAATCCCCATGAGCTATTTAAATAATTTCAGAATGGTGAGGGGCATAAGTAGAGTTAAAAGGTTTCTTCAGCTAAGAAGAGTTAAAAGGTAGTGATCCCCTAAGAATTCTGTGGTCTCCACATCCAAGGAGATTACACTAGTCAGTGGTGATTGAACTCAGATCCTTCTAAATCAATGTAGCAGATTTTCTGTTTAATAAAGCATGGTTTGTATTAGGAATGTGGAAGAAGGGGGTTCAGATAACAAAGTAGGTATTGGCTTGATAATTTTTTTAAAGTAGACAGTCAATCATGTAACTTTAATGACCCTTGGATTAATTGGCTAGATTTTCTAACATATTCTTTCAAATCCTTTTTCGAGTCAGAAAAGCAGAACCCCACTTTCACCCAGAAAGACAGGTTTTGCATAAAATAATAATTAACTACCCCTAAGCTAAATTTCCCATACTTTCTTTTGTCCCATTCAACTCCTTCCATATGCACACATTTCTACTTGGCCTGAATTCAAGAAAATTCTAAATTGCCTGACATTAAAACAGATTACTATGTTCCACTCCCATAGTTTCTGAATTCAGTAGAAATGGAGATCCCATAATGTGCACTTCTAAGGTTTTTTCAGGTGATGCTGATGTAGCTGTTATAGAAATTACACTTTAAGATGTTCCCCAAAAAAACATGGCAAATTGTAACTACTGTCTGGATGTGCCCTTTACCTTTTAAGTGCAGAACCTCCCTTCTGCACATCAATGAGAAAGACTCCTGACAGTTTCAAATCATTGATACCCTACACCATTTCCTTCAGCTCATCTCAGATCTATCCCAAATTTGCTGCTTCATGGTATCTCGCACTGAATCAGTTCTCCAGATCTGAGCTCTGGGTTTCTTGCCTTCACATATATCTCTGATTACACTGCAGTGCCTATGCGAAACACCTTACTAAACCCAACCAAAGTCCTTTAACATTGGCATAGGCCTTTGGTGTGTGGGTGAGTGTGTGTCTGTGTGTTCATAAAATGAAACACCCTTTTCTAATATACACCAGAAAGCAGAGAGTAATAGAACACCAGCATGGGGAAAACTAAATTATATAAATATAAACACATTATAAAGGTAATTATGACATCAAATTTTTATACTAAGCACTTGCCAAATTTTCAATTCTAGAAATAATGGTAAGTAGATTCTGTCTGTTTATGTACTTTAAATGTTATCTAGTGCTAGAACTGCCCCCTTTCCCTATGGATGAGCTGGTTTTTAAGGATTATGTTCTAATCTTACTTTTTGATCCTTTCACTTCTCTCGATATCATGTGGATTCCCTTCACTTTTTAGATGATATGAAAGATGAAAGCAATGTAAGACTAATACCACTGGTGTCTTTAAGAGGAGATTTAATTCTTTTAACTAAAATGCACCTATTGCTCTTCCTATAAAACCATCGCACCAGGACTCTACCTTCTAAAGGTTTCATTTGTTTACGAACTTCTCTACTTGCTGCCTCCACAGCTTTTCGTACTCCACTCCAGGTCCCTTCACTACAGTCCATAATGGGAATTCAGAATTCAGTTATTCTGAGAAAAAGTTAACTTACTTCTTTATAGTTCCTGAGCCTACACACATTTTTACTCATTCACTTTGTTCAAGACATTTCCATTATTTCTGCAATAATAAAAGACTCTTACTCAAAATAGCCCTATGGATATTTATTTTAAGTGCCCAAGGTCAGGCAAGTGAAAAAAAATATCATGTCCTAAACTGTTGTGACTATGGAAGTGAAGAAGACAGGGCAAAGTGAACTTCTGAATTGAATTAGTGATGCTGACTCCCATACAGCCTCCTTGAGTGCTGTTAAGTGTGGGTATAGGAATTTGGGAAGTTAAATTGAAGTTGTATACAAATATCAGAAGAGATTTAGGATGCCAATCCTTAGAAGACAGTCCATCCTATTCTCTTTAAATGTGATTTATTTCCACTCATTTACTGGGCATTACAACCTTTTTCTTGGCTGGACAGAACTTCCAATATCCCCACAATTCAGTCTCCTCACTACTCTCACTATACTGACCCAAGGTGCTGCCAACTCTCTTCTGGAATATTAAAACTGCTTCTAACGAACATTCCTGATCTTAATGTACTCACACCTCCAGCTTCTCTCTAATTACCCATCCTACATGCTCTTCCTAAGGTGGTCATCTAAAATAAAAGTACCCTTATTAGGAACTTAATGATTATAAATACTCTTGGACAAAATCTAAATCTTGGCGTTTTCATATGATGCTTCATAATTCCAAATACCCTGGTTCCTAGCTATATTTCTTCAATTGTCAGTCTCAGCAGTAACAGGAAATCTTCAACTTTACTTCAGGCCAGTCTTCCCATGTTTTCTATATCAGTCCTTTTGAGCTTTTAATGTCTCCAATGCACAATGGCATTCCCACAGGAAATATGTAGCTTTATCTACCTGAGACAATCAGATTCAACATTTCACTGATTAATTCCTATCCCCTTTCAGTTATATCTCAAACATCACTTCAGAGAACATAAGAAGTGAACATAAGCACAGAAAACAGTAAGGATAAAACAAAAGAAATATATGTAACATGATAAATGTAATTTTGACTAGAGTTCCTCAGCCTCTCTTGGATATTACTACTAAAGGTTTTGTTTAATTAAAACAAACCTTTAAGTTAAGTGCATTTACTTTAGTGTTAGTTGTAAATCCCACCCTCCCAGACCTTAACTCAAGATTCAAGAAAACTTAATGAGGGTTTTATGAAACAAATCTCATTAACATAGTACATTGTGATGCATCCACTTTGCAAGGAAACTCCTTGAAATTTAGAAGTCATAGTTAAAGATAAGAAATATGCATTATGGTATAAGGGTTAGAAGGTTTTAAATATCAAATTAAGCATTTGAATTGATGGGCAAATTTTAATATATTTAATTAGAACAACAAGGAACTAGCTGTTTCAAAATAATGTGAGATGTGTTAGTCTACAATAATTACATGTTGGGCACTGAAATAACATGGAAAACTGGTCATAAAACAAATATCAGTTATTTCTAAGAAATAACTTAATAATGAGAAGTGTTAGTATCACACAGGAGGGTAATTATAGTCCTGACTTTCATAGAAAAGGTCATTTCAAGAGTAGGAGGACAGTTTAATGCGATGGCTTGTAATTTCTGCCAGATTTCTGCCAAAGAAAGTCATTAGTAGGCACCAGCATGGTTCGTAAAGAACAAACTCTACTGAACTATCCTAATTCTCCTTTTAGAAAAGGTCAATCCAGCAGGAAATAATACCATATATCTAACACAAATGAGTTACAGATCTGTATTTCTCACTTGCTTCTGAGATATCCTCAGGCATGGATTAGTAGTTTTTTCCCAAAGTTTAGTAGAGATTATCATAATCAGCATTGGTTAACACTAGTATTGTAAAAGTCTCAATAGCAATAATTCACCCCTTATAAATAATGGGCCATATTAACTCATTATTACTTAATAATTTATACACTTTATTATTACTTATAATTCATAGAATCTATTTTAAAATAAATAAATAAATTCACTGGGATTCTTCCATGTGAGATTTGATTTTGAAATGCAAATAAAAACAACAAATGAGATAGCACCGAGTATCACTAAGAATGGTTATTACCCAAAAGATGAAAAACAGCAAGTTGTAGCGAGGATGTGGAGAGGAGAGAAGCCTTACACACTGTTGGTAGAGTGTACATTGGTGCAGCCATTATGAAAAACAATATGGATATTCATCAAAATAATTACACAGAAATGTCATATGATCCAGTTATCCCACTTCTGGTTATTTATTAAAAAATGCAAGAACACTAGTACAAAGATATGTATGTCCTCCCATGTTTACTGCAACATTATTTACAGCTGGAAACAAACTACATGCTCATCAACAGGTGACTGCATAAAGAAGATGTTGTATATATACACAATGGGGAATTAGTTAGCTATTTTAAAAAAATGAAATACCACCATTTGCAACAACATGGATGGATAGAACTAGAAGGAATATGTTTAATGAAACAAATAAATGAAAAATGAGACACCATCTTATATGGTATATAGAGCTATCAAATAAGTGAACCAAATCAAACAAAAGCATTTAAGACTATAAGACCTATTAGTAGTTATCAGAAGGAAAAAGAGAGAAGGGACTGCGTAAATTAGGCAAATGAGGCTTATTGTATGAGGAAGATAGAAATAACTTTTAGTAGTGGATTTAATATAATATATACACATGCTGATTTCTTGATGATGTACACTGAAAATTTTCCTGCAAATTTTTCCTTCTTCCTTTTATTTCCAGCAGTCACTAACCACATACTCTCAAATTGTACACATGATATTTCCAACTCTTCAATAACCAACTTTTTAAATCAGCACATAGGGAAGTTCTAAAACTTGCTATTTATGCTCAATCTTTCTGAAATATTGCCAGCTTCTTTGAAATATCTGAGACCTATTTACAACTTCACATATTCTTATATTGTAACATCTTTAATATCCACATGCATCTTACAATAAATTATACTTTAGTTTCCATAAATTATGGCAAATGTAAACAATGTGGGTGAAATTTACACAGCAAGGGAAAAGGTGGATTTTGTCTTAAAAATATTCAGTTGGGATGATAGAGTGACAAATGTGGAAGAGGAAATAGTAAAGAAAGTTTTCAGAAGTACATGTTATAAGGCTTATCTTTCACAAGAGATGTGGGTGGGAGATCATTACCCCTGTGAATGTAATTCAGAATCCAGTATAGGATTTGAAAATGAGGTTTTTCCATGACTTCTGAAATTTGTTCAGATAAAATCATGTAGGAAACAATGTATTAACCTGAGTATAAATAAGTCATTATTGCCACTATGGCATATTTGAAGTGTTTATTGTTAAGAGATTCAAAGTTGAAGCAAGTGATGCAGAAATTATCAACTACAAAAAATAGTAACAAAGTTATAGAACACATGCAGAATGAAAGGATGGATGAGTTAGTGAGTAACTTTGCCAAAGCATACAGTCTTGAATGAGAATGTTCACTGTGCTATTTAACTACTCTGACAATGAAGGACAATGAAGAACATCTGGTCTCCTGCCTTTGGGGGACTATATTTTAGTGGAGTAAATATACAGTAATCAAATAAGTGAATAAACCACATATAGTTTCAGAATATAAGAGTGACTTAACTTGCTACTCCCTATTTTCCAAATGAAAACATATTCAGGCAAACTAAAATTGAGGCAAAGTTCACCAAAGAGAACTGTGAATAAAAATGGACTTCAGGCAGAAGAGAAAAGACCACAGATGAACAAGTTTGAAATATAAGAGAGAGATAGGACAAATAAGTGACAAAAACGTAGATAAAACTAAAAGAATTGTTACATAAATCGGAAACTATACAATTTTGTGATATTATTTGTCAAGTTAAAAATAAGATGCATTACAATTATATCAAAAATTATTAATTACCTTCAAAATGAAGCACATTAAGACCATTTCATTCAATCCATATCCCAAAATAAAAGGGTTAGTTATTGGGAAATCTCTATCAATCAAAAGAACAGGAAAGTTTAGGACATTGGAAAAGTACTTTGAGAAGTGTCACAAAAGGCACCCTAAAAAGTAATCCTGAGCAACACCTTCATTTCACATTGGGAAAGTGAGAGAGAGGTGAGGGGGAAAGGAGCTAAGCTTCCCTCTAGTGGTCTGAGATGAGCGGTGGAAGTCAGTGTTCAAATGCTCTCACAAACCTTTTAGGTGGACCCCAAGTTAACAACCCTAAAGTCATTTTGACAACATAGGTTCAATCAAACTCATCATTTAATTCCACAATCTCAAACAGATGAAATCTAAGTGCAGAGCTCTTGTATAATCTCATTTGTCCATCCAGCTTTCAGTTCTCATTTAAATATAAGGTGCAAATTCCTGTAAAGTGCAGACTTAAAAGATGCTTAGTTTACCTCCTTTTTCATATCTCCTGAGTGCCAAAAAAAATAGTTTCTTGGGGATAGAGTCACAGAAAAATGATTAGACTTTTAAAGTATTTCAACCCTCATCTCACTCCCTCCCCTAAAACTGCCTATGCTTCCCCAAACAATGCTGAGTATATGTCAGCAGTACCTCTACCTGTTACACCTTATGCGCTGAATTATGTTCCTTTAGTCACCTTCAACTTTCTAATTATTTTCTAAGTATTAAATATGTAGGCACCACGTGAGAGGAGCAGCTAGCGTGCCAGCACCTGGGTGAGGAGACCACTCGAGACAGGTGGGCTCCCTACCTGCAACAGGCCGTGGCATCTCCCAGGCGTCAGGGAAACACCCAGGAGGTAGGCAGATCGACCATTTGCATCTCTATGGACCCTGGCTATTCAGCTTAACCCCAGATCGGACTGAGTTGCTTAAGGGAGAGGGAAAGGAGCCGCACCTGGGGTAACCGCGCACCGCGGACCCCAAAGTCCCGGGAGTGGACTGAGACTCTCTCGGGGACGGGAGTCACCTGCAGAGGGGACTCCAACCCGCGTGAGAGGAGCAGCTAGTGCGCCAGCACCTGGGTGAGGAGACCATGCGAGACAGGTGGGCTCCCTACCTGCAACAGCCCGTGGCATCTCCCGGGCATCAGGCCCCAAAACCCAAAAGTGCCGGCGCTGCTACATGGCACTGGCGCAAACCCAGAACACAAGGACATTCACTACAAAAAGTACATAAGCAGCAGTAAATACGACTATATAGGCTTCAACATGCCCACTACTAGAGCGGTAGTCACTCAATAAGTAGAGCAGATCCGAAAGGAAAACACAGGAAAAAGGAAGAACACAAACACTCAAGCAAGCCCTAAGAAAAATAACTCACCACCTAAGGATAAACAATTTGAAAAAACCAACATGGAAGACATCGAAGAAATGCTCCATATGTCAGACAAAGAATTCAGAATCAATGTGATAAAAGCACTCAAAGAGGCCAAGGAAGAGG
>PVHY01030024.1:0-13753 GCA_004024945.1 Uropsilus gracilis
CAGCAAAGTGCTGTTTCGAAGGGGCCTGCTGGCCAGGGTGGGCTCGGCTCTCCAAGGCTCCAGAGCTCCAACTCCAGGGCTGGTGGCCGGGTATCATTGTTGATGAGAATGACAGCATGGTCTGCGTCATTATTCATGTGAGTTCCACAGCAGTGCCACCTTCAGTTTGGGTGGGCTGCAGAGCTGAGGAAACTTTCCCTGCAGTCTACAGGCAACTCACACAGGAACCTACTGCGAATATGTATTTGGGAATATAACCCAGCAGCAAGGGAACAAAGGTACACATATACACGTCGGGCTACATAAACTTGAAGGCTTTGTCCTTCCGAAGAAACCATGCCCAAAATAAGGCAACCGCAGAATGGGAAAGAATATTTGCATTCCATACATGTGCAAGGGTTAATCTCTAAAACTTACAAAAAAACAACACAGATCAACAGCAAAGTCCAAATGCCCCAATGAAAAGATGAGCAAAGGACCTCAACGGCCATTTCTCAAAGAAGACATTCAAATGGCCTCTAAACATGAAAAAAATGTCACTTAGTTCATTGTCACTTAGTTCAAGAGAAATGCAAACTGAAAACCACACTGAGATGCTAACTCATCTGTATGAGAACGCCCCATAAAATGAACCCACCACTGGGACCAAGTGGGGCCTTACTTGCCTCAGGGAGCCAAGGAGCAGACAAGTGACAGCAGTTGAGCTGTGAACAACTGACAGATGGAGCCACTGAGAAAGTATCACGTAGCCCACAGCACCCAGGTGAAGGTCAGGCAGGCCAGCACTCAATGCAGGACCAAGGAAGACCAGGAGGGGGCGCCAAAGTGGACCCGCTAGCTCTGGATCGCCAGCAAGTGAATCTACTCTGGTGTCGGGTCGGGCCTCCAGTCCTGCCCAAGGGAGATATTGGGGACTGTTTGCTCAGTTACCTGTAAACCTAGCTCTGTTCTAAAAAGGAAAGCCCATTGTTTAAAAAATAAAACTGTAGGGTTGGGTGCGATGGCACGTTCCTTTAATCCCTAGGAAGGGAGGCCAAAACTAGGAATTGCTTGAGTCTGCGGGTTCGAGGCCCTCCAGGGCAACATAGTGAGTAGTGAGGCCTAGTCTCAAAAAATAGCTGGGTGTGGAGGTGCACACCTGTAATCCCAGCTACCTGGGAGGCTGAGGCTGGGGATCACTTGAGTCCATGGTACCCCGGGCAACATACCAAGGCCTAGTCTCAAAAAATTAATTAATTAATTTAATTAAATACAAGTATAGATTCTGTATCTATCCATGGTCTTATCCTGTGGGAAAAGATAAATCAACATACCTTCAAGACCTGAGTGTCGGGGGGAAAAATAATAAAAAAGACCTGAGTTTCAGTTTATTGCAGCACTATCTACAATAGCCAGAATATGGAAACAACCCAAATGCCCCCAAACAGACGAATGGGTCAGAAAGTTGTGATCTATGTACACAATGAAATATCATTCATCAATCCAAAAAAATGAATTCATGTCATTCACAGCAACATGATTGGGGTTAGAAGGAATCATGTTAGTGGAAATAAGCCACAAAGAAAAACAATGGATTGTCTCACTTATATGAGGAATATAGGGAAAATAAACAAACAAAGGGACGAGAAAAATTAAAAACTGTCTACAGAACTGAAGCATAGAGCAAGAGAAGGGGAGAGGGTAAAATTGGTGGAGGGATGGGCACTCGAGATTAAGGTGGTTCGCAAGTGATAAGGTGGTGGGAAAACCTCAGGGTAGACAATAATGTGAAACAATATATATGAAATCAATTTAAAAAAATAAAAGACCCAAGTTTCAGCTCTTCTTTGTCATTAACACTCATTTGACCTTATGGTGGTGATGAAAACTCTCTAGAACTCAGTTTGTTTATTTATTGTGGTACTAGTACTATTTCATTCAGTTTCTTAAGAGAAAAAAAACTAGTTGCATATTTCATAGGTATAAAAATTTTACATACATAGATATACATACATACCTATATATATACACATATCCACATGTATTGTGGGAGCCAATTCTCAAAATATGAAACATTACATCTTATGAGTGTGCAGAATATATTCTAGAACAGAGTGTATTCTATCCCAAGGAACGGGATGTTCTGCAGAGTGAGTCAGTAAGCAGAGACCCAGGAGAGCCTGGGTCTACAATGTAGCCTGGAACTACAATGGTGTAGTTCCATTGTGAAAACATGCAAGCTCAAGCCCTGTGAAGAAAGATGGGGTCTTAGAAATATTTCAAGTTCAAAGAGAGAAAAACTTATATCCCAGCTGATGAGCAGTTAGACAGAAAAAATTCTTTCTTTTTAAAGAAGGGCCAGCCATTCCATCCTATTAACACCTACAGCTAATTGACTGAGGTTCACTCCTACTAGGAAGGGCAATGCTTTCCTCGGCCTACCAACTGAAATGTTATACCTGACCCTAAACACCCAGAAAAACGTTTGACCAATTTTTGGGCACACCGCGTTTGTCAGGTTTACACGTAAAAAGAGCTGTCACAGCCACAGATGAGCTATCTGTCAGCATTTCAGCTCTCTGCTCCCTTTTGTCACAAAGGTCAAAGATCATCTCACATGACCATTGACCCTCACAAGCACTTGGTGCTGCTGCAGCCCACTTGTTACCAAGGCTAAGAATCAAAGAGAGTATACTTGCAAAGCACCAGCTAAGTGAGAAGCTATTCTGGCCTTCCATTGCCAGCAGCTGAACTCAGCTGTGAACCCTCTTTGTCCAGGGAGCCCCTATTGTGTGAGTGCCCAAGTCCAAAGTAGGGGTGCTGAACTTGCCAAGGAAGCTTCCACTTGTAAAGACCAAAGTAGAGGCCCACAATTGCCAAGGGAAATGTCTACATTGTGAACCCCCAGTCAAAATGGGCCCCCCAATTTACCAGGAGGGACCCCCTCTCCATGAACCCCAAAAGTGAAAGTAGGGACCCCACTTTTGCCATGAAAGCCTGCACTGGTCTAAATGGGCCTCCTGCCCTAAGCACCCCCACCAAGGTGCAAACTATTAGCCTCCTTCCTGACAGTGAGCCAGGTGGGTTCACTTGGCTCCCACTAGCCTTTTGGCAGGTAGGTTCATCTGCTCACTGGGAGCCTATTGGGAGACCACTCTGGCCAGTGGGGCATGGGTGTTTTTGTAACTTGGACCATCCGTGGCCATGAGAGTTTTCTGCCTAACCAAATTCCACTTGGTCCTTGTTCCTTGCTGGGAATATTTCAAACAGGATGGGTTATCTGCTTTATCATTGCAAAACTTTTCCTTCCTAAGTTTTATGGATCTTAATTATTTTGATGAAATTGCCCCCCACTCCACTCCCATGTATTCATGCTGTCTCATGCTCTTTTCCACATCCTGTAGACTGACAACAGCCTAATGGACGCATGCTTGTGATGCCTTAGGCCCTCCTGCCCTTTCTGATCGCTAAATCTCTCTCTGTCTCTTTCTGTCTGACTCTCTGTCTCTGTCTCTGTCTTTCTCTTTCCCTTTCTCTCTCTCTTTCCTGCTCACAGTTTGGTTCCCTTTTCAGCTTCTGTGTGTGTCTTAGGATCACACCCTATGCTTTGCTCTTGTGTTCCTGCTGCTCTTACTCTTGGTGTAACATGGGAAATGACTTTCACTTGGTGACTGACGACATGTCCAGGACTCAGTTCCTCATTCATCTGTGGTTCCCCTTGTTCATTGTCCATCTCTTACTAATTTCCTTACTAAAGGCATTACTTGCTCATTGGTGCCTTTCCAGCCAGTGTTTTGCCTGGCAGTTTCCTCACTCTTATAGTATCCTGAATCTCCCTTTTATATTTGGTGGCCTGTATTCTGTTCTCACTAGCAGGCAGATGAAAGAGCAGGGATTATGGGACCCCCTTGGACTCTTGCTGGGATGCTGGCTTGCTGAATCCTTCTGTCCTTAGGTTCTGGATTCTCCACTGGACAGTCAAGACCAGGATACTTTTGCTAAAAATAAGTGGGAGGTTTTAGGTAGACTCCATAGGTCATGGAGCTTAAGAGATAGGCACTCTTACTAGATGAGAGCCCTTTCAGAGGGTCCATAAATGAAAGATAAGGCCCTAGTTGGCCTGGTTGGAGGTCTACCTCATTGGCTGGGGGCCAATTTGTTTCCTCACTGGGAGCGCTTTTGATGACTACATATCCAAGTCTGGTCCCAACAGTTTTCAAGGCCAGAATGCAGAGCAACTTTTTCTCCTTCTTCCATTCTAAGGCCACTCTATTTGTCCTTGTACTTGCTGTAAGACCCTTGGGACTGGGATACTGTAAGTACAGGTATCTCACTTACAAAGAACAGAAGAAGGAAAGTCTAGATTGCCTTGGAAACCCTATGCAGTCAGGTCAGGCGTTTGTGAATGTGTTTCCCATGGGCATGACATGGATCCATTGAAAAGGAAGCAGAACCAAGAGGAATGCAATCATGTAATATATATATATATATATATATATATATATACATATATACACACATATATATATACATAAATATGTAAACAACAAAATGATAATTAGAAAAAAGAAAAGAGGCCGGGCATGGTGGCACATACCTGTAAACGGCAGCCTAGGAAGCAACAGCAAGGACCAGGGATCGCGGCTCGAGTCCCTTTAGGGGCAACGTAGTGAGACCTAGTTTCAAAAAAAATAGCTGGGCATGGTGGTGCATGCCTGTAATCCCAGATACCTGGGAAGCTGAGGCTGGGGATTGCTTGAGTCTGAGGTATCGCGGGCAACGAGAGTCTGCGGTTCCACAGGCAAAAATAGCGAGACCTAGTCTCAAAAGAAAAGAAAGGGAAACAGATTGGGTCCTGTTCTTTGGCAGAGAGTAAGGGTAATATTATCCAGTCATAGTCAGGGTTGGCATGTCCTTGAGATGGAGGCATCTGGAGATTCAGGCTGGCATCAGCTTGCTTTGTTTACCTGGTGTTCATTCATTTCTAACATTCCCACTCTGGCTAGAGTGAGAGAAGATAAGGCTATTGATCAAGCAAGGGTTAATTCAAAGGGTAGAGGTGCTTCTCTGATGGGGCAGGATGGACATAACAATTGCATCATAATCCCCACTATCAATTATGATCTTCCATTTCTACAGGAGAATGGGCATCTATCTTCTGGCTGCTCCCTCTGAATGAGGTTGGCGTTGTTCATCTTGTTATGGAAGACCTGTACTTGCTGGTGCTACAATGGCTGGTATGGTAATAAAGTAGTGGCAGTACAGTAGCAACAGGGGACACAAACTATAAGAAAGCAGAGTATACAATATCCCAGGATTCTTATCAATAATAGAGACCCACATGTAATAAAGAAGGTAAGTAGACAGAATGCCAGTTGGAAGCCACGAAAATAAAACAGACCATCTTTAAACCCCTGACCCATTTTATCAAGAACAGAGGTGTACTAAGAGTCTGTTGTAGCCAGTTAGCTTGGTTTAGGATCTTTTCAATACTGGTTTCCACCTGGTCAGAAGTATTAATAGACGTGTAGCAGAATAGTTCTGCAATGGCACAGACTCTGCTTCACCAACCAGATGTGGTCAAGGACCACACAATTATCTAACACTACCTTTGCTAGTCAGTTAAGAGAAATAAAACTGCAAAATCATTGCCAGAATAGTGAGGGTTTTAGATAAGTTTGGAGCACATATTGATGTGCAGCCACTCCCTACCATGGTAATAGGGTATATCCAAAGAAATATTCCCTCATCAGGGACTTTTCCTGGCAAGTCATGGGCAAAAAGAGTATATAGTTAGAGGGAGCTTGCCCACATTGACTTTCCTTTAGGGAATGACTAGGACAAGGAGTTACTAGCACACCCAGCAAATACTGAGTGTGACTGGTTGTGTAGGGAGGGGCACCCAGTGGCCCGGGGGCTGCATTCAGACTTACAGATGAAATGTAGGTTGCAGGGCACCTTCACTAAGTTATGATTTGTAGTTGACAGAAAAATAACTGCAAATCCTGCTCTTTCTTCCGGTGGGCAATCTCTTAGTAAATGGTGCACATCTGGCTTTTCTACATTATATACAATATTTTGTTGGTTTTTTTATATTTATTTATATATAAATTTCACAACATTGCAATCTCAAGGATTTGCCCCCCCCACTCTCCCTTCCCTTCCCCCCCTTTCCCTCCTGCTCAAAGTTGTGCGCTTCAGTTTGCTGCTTAGCTTGTTTTGACCTTCCTCAAGGTTTTGGTTTATTTTTTTCACTATGTCCCATATATTAGTGAAACCATTTGGTTTCTGCCTTTTTCTTTATGGCTTGTTTCTGCTAATATGATTTCTTCTAAATACATCCATGTTGTTATGAAATCGTTGGATTTGTCATTTTTAATTGATGAGTAATATTCCATCGTGTATATATACCACATCTTTTTCATCCAGTCATCCATTTTGGGGCATTTAGGTTGTTTCCATGACCTTTCAATTATAAATTGTGCTGCAGTAAACATCTGGGCACAGGTGTTCCTTTGTACCCATATTGAGGTCTCTTTTGAGTAGATTCCCAAAAGAGCAATTGCTGGGTCAAATGGTAGTTCCATTTTCATTAGCTTGAGGGTCCTCCACACCCCTTTCCATAGTGGTTGAACTAGTTTACATTCCCACCAGAAGTGTAGTAGTGTTGCTTTCTCTCCACATCCTCGCCAGCAATTCTTGTTGCCTGTTCTTTGGCTGTGGGCCATTCTTACTGGTGTAAGGTGGTATCTCATTGTGGTTTTGATTTGCACTTCCCTTATTACTAGCGATGTTGAGCAATTTTGCATGTGCTTGTTGGCCATTTGTATTTTCTCTTTGGAGAAGTGTCTTTTTAGTTTTTCTCCCCATTTTTTGATTGGGTTTTTTGTTTTGCTTTTGTTTAACTAAACAAAAGTGAATTCCTTGTGGATCTTCTTTATTAAACCCTTGTCACTCATGTGGAGGGCAAAGATTTTTTCCCATTCGGTTGGGCATCTTTTAGTCAATATTTTGTTTTGAACATACCAGTAACTGGCTCTCTGGGTGAGCCAGATCTCAGGTTTAGATACCAGTAGGTTTCCCTTTTACCTTCATCACCATCGAACTTCTAAGGAATAGTAGGAGAGAAATATAAGGAATATTTGAGGGATCTTCACCCTAGAAAATGTACTGTGTGAACTTGATAAAGAATTGCACAAAGTTGAGGGTCTATGGTATCCACCCATCTTGTCTTCAGGTACACAGGAGAAGTTTCTTATTGGGTGGACAAGAGGGTTTCCAAGGTCCAAAGCAGACTTAGCCCTGGGGAGACAAATTCAGCAGTCAGTAGATGGTGTAGCAGTTGCAAGGGTTTGAGTGATTTTTACAAGGGTATTATCTTTCCTAGCAAGTGACATAAAGGAAGGAAATAAAAACATAGGAAAAAAGACATGATTTTTCGCACAGATATTTTAGGTCCTCCACTGGCTAATATGTCTCCCAGGGAGTAGTCTTAATGTGTCCCGGCAGACTCTGCTTAACTTATACACAAGCCCTTTGTCCTGCTAGTTTCAAGGCTATATGTATACTCAGAAGTACTCCATATGGGCCTTTCCAGGTTTCAACTAACTATTGATCTGGTCCTTGTTCCTCCCACGCTTTTAGGAGTACTTGATCTCTCTGCTTAGAAGGGTAAAGCAGGGTTTCCAAGAAGGTGAAGACGTAATGTTCATCAATTTCCAACATTCCTTCTTTGGCCATTTCTTATCTTTGAGAAGATAAGCTTGTTGATCAAACAAAAGTTATTATTTCTAAAGGGTAAGGGTGCTCAGTTAATAGGGAAGGAGGAGAGTTATGAACTTTTGACACTGCATCACCTGAATTCTTCCACTTGCACACACAACTACAAGACCACTCAAAGTTGAGGAAACAATAATGACATCTATTTAACAAGCAGGAAAACAAAGAGTCACTGAGGCCACGAAAGGCCAGTTACTTTACCCACATTATTGTCCAGTGTTCTAAAGTTCTAAACAAAAGAGGAAGCTTCCAAGATGGCGTCTTTCATATTTTGAACAAAAAGCCAAGATGGCATCGCAACAGGTTTTACCTCTTCTCTCTGGTAGATTCAGATTCTAATTTCCAGCAATTTTACCTCCCCATTTCTAGGAGGGCCACAGATTTCATTTTCATCAAGTTTATATCTCTTGTCTCTGAAAGGTCCAGCAGCTTTTTCCTCTCCCATGGGGTGACCAAATCTTAAGGTGGCTGACCTCCAAAATGGCCATGCTTAAGGCTAAAACCTGGAATGGCATGATACATACTGCTTCTGCAGCTCCTTATATATCTCTTATAAAAGTCTCCACCTCCACTGATTCTTTCTTGCCCTCCTTACCTGTACCCCTCTCAAGGGTGTGCCACCTGAAACAGACCTTGACTTCAGTCGCCTTTTGGTCACAATATGGGAGCGAAGCCAGAAGCAAAGGAGTAGAAGAATACACCAGAGTCACAGAGGAGGACAGAAAAGGCAGCTTTATTGAAATACACAGGCTGGGAGCAGGGAGCATCTGCGTGGGAAGAACGATTTGGGGATCATTTTTATAACCTGTTTCTGCAGGCTTTTTCATGACCGGGGTTGGTCTCTGCCAGTCAGAGACATTTGCATCAGGTTTTGGGACATCAGGTTTTGGTAGGCCTGCCACACAGGAGGTGTCCTACCTGGTTCTGTTGGCTTGCTCTACATCTCTGGTAATTTTCTGTAATCCCCTGTTGGTCATGTGAATCCATGGCCCCTCTCAGTTTCCCATTTTTAATTTTTGTGTCTCCCAGTATTGTTCAGTTGAGCACTGTTTTTTTTTCATTTGAGACTAGGTCTCCCTATTTTTGCCCGTGGAACCACAGGCTCAAGCAATCCCCAGCCTCAGCTTCCCATGTAGCTGGGATTACAGGCACGCACCACCACGCCCAGCTATGTTTTTGGGACTAGGTCTCGCTACGGGCCTCAGGCGGGACTCGAACGGCGATCCCTAGCCCCGGCCGCTTCATAGGCAGAAGCTTATAAGCACAAGCCACCATGCCCCGCCCTAGCGAGCACTGTTTTAACTATTAAATGATACCCTAACAAATGGGCACCCAGTTTTTGCATCTCTACTGTGCATTTATAGAGGGGGGAAAATGGAATTCTTCAGCATTGTGCTTGCCTGTAAATAGAGAACCTCAGCATATCTTTGTATATCAGTATATCCAAACAATTTAGAACTAGAAACACCCTGTAAAGAATAATTACATTTTTGATATCTACAACTCACTGATGCTACCTATACAAACTCAAACACAAATGTGTGTTTCTTAGATAGTACTTGAAGAATAAAATCTGTCCTACTGCTTCCTGGGTTCAAATCCTAAACTTTTCCTCTAACTATAATTGATACTGCAGTCATAGTTAACACCTGCATACATGAAAGAGACCCAGGAAATGAGTAACTCTGAGAAATGCTGGAGAGGAAATTATATATGGTTGTTATGCAGATTTAAATCTCTCCCTTCTTTGATTAGAGTTTTAGAGATTTCATTTCTTCCTCTTCCTGGTTCAGAAAGGAGATACCCTTACAAATGGAGATTTCCTTTAGAAATGCAAATGTCTCTTACAAAACATCGACTAGGTTTTCAGAACTTTCCCTATGTTGCTGATTTTTAAAAATAACCAGCCTAAAATAATCTCTATGCCAAAGAGACATATTCTGGAGTACAAATTTAACTTCCCTTCAATGATTTTGTGCTGGATACACAAAACAGATATGGTTCCAAACTCACTGAACCCCCAAAGTAGCAGAAGACCTTCACATGACCCAATGTTTGGTGCTGGACTGACAATTTATAGGGCTGTGGGAACAGAGAGGGTTCCAACCCAGATGTGGCATCTTGGCAGGCTTCCAGGAGGAAGTAATGTTGAAGTTGAGTCTTAAATGGAGAGCCAGGGAGAGTAACTTCTGAGAGTTGGGAAGCACAGTGGAACCCCATTCAGTGCTACAAGACTGAAATTGGGACTTAGTCACAGGAAGTCTTCCTAGGATGGGAAATGTGATTAATTTATTATTTAGGGAGATCAAGACTGGAAGCATGGGGCTGGGCAAGGTGACTCCTGCCTGTAAGCTTTAGCCTATGAAGTGGTCGGGGCTAGGGATCTCAGTTCAAGCCTCGCCTGGGGTCCATAGCCAGACCTAGTTCCAAAAAAATAGCTGGGTGTGGTGGTGTGCACCTGTAATCCCAGCTACCTGGGAAGCTGAAGCTGGGGATTGCTTGAGTCTGTGGTATCCCGGGCAACAAGAGTCTGTGGTTCCATGGGCAAAAATAGCGAGAACTAGTCTCAAAAAAAAAAAGACTGGAAGCAAGGGAGGGAGGTGATAAGTTCAGAACTGGGTCAGTAGTAGGTAAAAGAATGTTGTAGAAGTGAAGCTAGCAAAACACAGGACCAGTTGAGCATCATGCTTTGTGACCAAAATGGTGGGGGCTCAGGTTTGGGAACAGGGAGTTGGATGTGAAGGCCCATGTAGCATTGGTAGATGGAGTTCTGGGGATCCTCACTGGGCAATCAGGGTATGAGGACCATACCAGCCGAGGCATGCAAGGGACACCATTGCTGGCAAGAAGCAGGCTTACTAGTTTTGGTACTGACTCTGGATTCATATCCAAAGGCTGAGTTACCAGGGAATTAAGAGTTTAATACCCTTTGCATGTATGGGTGGCTATCACTGGTGGTAGTACATGACCTGATGTAGCAAAGATAGAATGAGGATGATTCAAGGAGAAACTGGGCTACATACCAGTAAACTGAGTCAGTCATGGATTACTTATCTAGACCCCCAAGCTCTATTTCTTAAGTTACCTGCTTCAGCATGAAAGAGGATAAAAGAAAAGACTTTTTGACTTTAACTAGATCTAGACACCCTAGGAAGCAAGCTACTAGCAGTTACATTAGCATTTACACTGTTCACCTTTACCATTGATATGCAAAAGCCAACTACCAGCTTCTCTCTGCTTTCTTTCCCTCTTTCACACCTAAAAAGAAAAACTTAGAAACACAGTTTAAACTTTACACTAGTTTGTCTCAGTTTACTTCTTTTAAACTCTCATGGGTTCTTCCCACCATCCCCAGCCTTCTCAACCAAAATACCAAGTCAAACCAAGACTATCAGTGCAGACTAATTTATTTCTAACAAAGTGATTTCCTAATTACTACAAAAGAAACATGTAAGTAAAACTCAGATTACTTTAACATTGTCCAAAACCTCTCTCAACATTGTCCAAAGTCCTTTCCCAGATTGCCCCAAAATCCTCAGTCTCAGTCTTGATCATCTTACCAACGTCAGCCAGTCAGAGATCTTCTCCACATGTTTGAAGACATCTTTCTTTGGTGCACTCCTTTGGCATGCTTCAGCTCCTCCATGCCATCTTCTCCTTGTCCTCCAGGTCGTTGAAGGAACTTCATGGTACTGGACCCAGCCAAGTTCACTTTCTTTTCAGGCCTAACTTTTGCACGACCTCTTCCACACAAGTCAAATTCAGCAAAACAAACTTCAACACGGAGTTCAAATATGCAAACTTCTTAACTGCCTTTATCACACATGCAGCTAACCCAGGCCAGTCAGAGGGGCCCCAGGCCTTGTCCATACATGGCCAAGCTCACATGGCTCACATCTTTACCCTACAAAATGGCCAATCCCAAATCAGAATTCAATCTCTCTCCTCCATGAATCTCTATCTGACCTCCATATGGGATCTCCATATTGGAATCTCTCTCCCTCTCTTTGTTTCCACACCCTTTATATACCCTGATTTCCCACCTTCCAGGAAACCTGTTTCACCTTCCTCCCCTTTGCATCTTTCTGAAAGGAAATTCTAATTAAGGTCATTCTCACATTTTAACATATCTGTCCTTGAAATCTGCAATCTTAAACAGGAGACAATTGGGGGGGGTAGCACCCTCTATCAAACATACTTTAGGTTATGGTCTCACCTGGTCATCATACTTCATGGACAGTGAGCAAGGGGGCTGGAAGAGAGGTTAGGGCAGGTCCCCCTGTGTCTGACAACTCACATAGATGTGAGCATATGAGCATGAGGGGAAAGGAAAAAGAGTAGAAGTGTGGGTAGGCGGTAAGGAAGGGAACAAACAGATGGTCCAGCAGGCCATTCAGGGCAGGATGATGGGGGAGGGGAGAGTTTGTATATAGGAAAGGAAAGGGCCCTTAGGTGCCATAAGCCTCAGACAGGGGACAGGAAGTCTAGAGGGCTGTGCACTATGATGAGTTATTAGCCATTTCTGGTAGGACAGATGGGGAAAGGACTGAATCTACGCCTCTACACAGGAAGGGTGGCATCTGTAGGAATGGAAATGGGTGGAGAGAGTCCAAGGAGACAGGCAGTCTGAGGGGACTGGTCTCCTACACAGCTCACAGCAGCCTGGCCCCTCCAGCCAGTACCTGTGGCCTGGCATTTTATTTCTGAGCTAGTTCAGCTGATTCAGGTTCTCACATAGGAAGGGGCAATCCGTTGTTACTTCACCCATGAGTTTGGCTTTTCCATACCACAGAAAGGACAGGGAGTCAGTGGTCACACTGAAAGTAGAGAAAAGACAGTGAAGTATGCACAGCAGAATCTTTATCTGAAGCAGAAGCTGTGCCAGGATGGGACTCAAACAAGCAGCCATTGGTAGGATGTAGGAGGCTGCTTTTTTTAAAAAAATCTGTTAATTCCTTTATTATTCCATTTCCATTTGCTTTCACATTTTATTTTAAATGAAATAATTTCTTTATATATGTTTCACATATTTGTGATCGCCAGGGTTCACACCCCCACCCTCCCTGTCCGTTCCCACCCTGTCCCCCCCACCCCAAGTTGTGTATTTTAATTTGGTTGTTGGCTTGTTTTGACTTCTTCATGTTTTTTTGTTTATCTTTCCCGTGTCCCATGTAATAGTGAAACCATTTGGTTTGTTTCTACTAGTATGATTTCTTTTAAGTTCATCAATGTTATAAAATCATCCAATTTGTCA
The DNA here is from genome assembly GCA_004024945.1 of Uropsilus gracilis. Taxonomy (NCBI): domain Eukaryota; kingdom Metazoa; phylum Chordata; class Mammalia; order Eulipotyphla; family Talpidae; genus Uropsilus; species Uropsilus gracilis. Next base: position 13,013 of record PVHY01030024.1, read on the forward strand.
CTTTTAATTGATGAGCAATATTCCATTGTGTATGTATACCACATCTTTTTCATCCAGTCATCTGTTTTGGGACATTTTGGTTGCTAGGAGGCTACTTTTATCTGCCAGGATTGATTTTCCTTTGGGGGGCAGTTTCACATTTTTGTTTTGTTGGAGTTGCTGTTGAATGTCACTGCACTCTGGATGTTGGCCTCGAAATCAAAATCAAGTGCAAAGGGGCAAAAGCCTCCAAGCCAGCCAAGCCAAAGTAAAAAAAGTGCTACTTTCAAAATTTGTTTGCTTTTGCCTGCTTCTGCCCTCAGGCTCATCCCCTGCCTGGACTCTTTTCAAACAAACCAGGTTCTTAAAGTGACCAAACCAAATTTATTTACAAAAAGGATAAACAAATAAAGAATCCCTGAGACTGGGAGGACCCTGGTTTTCTCACCATACCAGTCCAAGTCTCTCAATCCAAAGCTGCACTGGAGGCTGAGTGCAGTGGCACTTGCCTTTAATCCCAGCCTAGGGAGGGAGGCCGAGGCTAGGAATCACTTGAGTCCATGGGTTCGAGACTACCCCAGGCAACATAGCAAGACCCAGTCTCAAAAATAAAAAACACAAAACACAAAACTGCACAGGGTATATTCCAGCCACATGCATCTGAAAAAATGGTGCTTCCTATCTCCCTCCCTCCCTCCCTCCCTCCCTCCCTCCCTCCCTCCCTCCCCCTCTCTCTCTCTCTCACTCTCTTTCTCTCACCTT
>PVHY01030025.1:0-13768 GCA_004024945.1 Uropsilus gracilis
CACTTTGAAATGCTTGCCACAGGCTGACTGGCAGGATGCTGTGCCCGCGCCGGGAACCTCACGGAGGGGGCCTGGCCAGCGGAGCCGGGCAAGGCAGAGGGGAGCAGCCGGCCTCGCGGAGCCGAGATGCTCACAGACACGCGGTGGAGATGCTGGGCTCCCGCGTTAGCCGCTGGTCTTCTCCCGCGCAAGAGAACTGCGGCCGCCAGCACCTCAGACGCAGGCGGACGGGCGCCGTGGGCGGCCGAGGGGAGGCTGGCGCGGCTCCCCGGCCTCTCAGCCTCACCGTGCGCTCGAGGAAAACCGACTCCTCGCGCCGCTCAAGTGCCCAGAAGCTGCCGGACGCTCGCTTTAAAGACGTAGCTTCGACCCAGGCAGCTCTGCTGACTTGGCGTCTTCCGGGGACCAACTGCCTAAACCGAACTGCTCTGAAAAGTTCCATCGAAAGAAGAACGCAAAACCACCTCAGCCTGAAACGCGCCGAAGAGGAGCCCAGGTAACGCGTGCACCCAAGGGTGTGTAAGAGGGACAAACCCCAGAGGGTCGCTCCGGACACGCCCAGCAGCCCGCCGGCCGGAGCAGCACCCCGCAGCGCCCCGCACAGCCCGCAAGACGCTTGCGCTGAAGGTGCCGGCGCCCTGCTCAGAGCTTGGGTCCCCACCAGGCCCAGGGCAGGAGGCAGGAACGCACACCCGCCGTCGCAAACCGCGTCGGGCGCTGTCAACGGAACGTCCTGTTCCGTTTACTGGTTTTGGGGGAGCTGAGGTTTTAAGCCCAGGTGGCCGCTCTGCGCCCTCACCGGCTGACGGCCGGCTGCAGACCCCTCTGGCTCCTGAGGGAACGCCTAGTCCTCCCGCACCCGTGCACACCAATGAGAATTTCCCTCCGGGGCTGCACGGTCTCCGCCTCTCCGCACGGGCTCGGGACGGAGGAGGGCAGAGGAAGGTGCCGCCAGCCACTCCTCCCCCATCTGACACAAGCGCCCCTCCCCGGCTCTCGGCCTCTGGCTGTGAAGCGGCGGCGGCCGCCGAAAAGCAGCGGTCAGCACACGGCCAGGTGTGGGTCAGGCACTGGGTCACCCTGCTCCGCTGCTAACCTCAGGCTGCCTTGTGTTTCTGAGGTTGGCGGGTGTGTCTCTGCACGCAGCTAACGCCTGGGGGGCAGAGACAAGGTCACGCTGCTTCTACAGCCCCCAACAAGAAGCAACAGAATGTCTGCTACGTCACTCACCGAGAAAGGACGTTGCAGGATGACCTACTGAGGAGATCTCATTTGAATGACAATATTACCCCAAGGAGAGCAAGGGGCGGAAAGAGCTCCTGAGTGACCGACTTCAACAGAAGCGACCTCTGAAAAGCAGGAGGGGGTGAGAGAGACATTCATCCTGCACTTCACCCCCTTGGCAGAACCTACGAGAAGGCAGGGCCAAGACCCGAGAAGCGGCCCCGTATCGAGAGTTATGCCACCCGACGCTGGCCACGGCCGGCCGCGGCCACACCAGCTCCACCGCACTCTGTGGTCACCGCTCCGCGACGGGCGATGGCCCAGCCAGCTGCGCAGAGATGTGGCCACCCCAGCCCGCTCGGCGCCACAGGAAGCACCTGCGAGGAGGGCGCGGAGGGCGAGGAGGGTGCGGAGGGCGAGGAGCCGCCCGGAGACAACCTCCGCCAGAGCCCCGGCGGGAACCTGAGAAGGCCGCTTCCCGACAGGCCTCTCCGCAGAGGCCCCGGCACGTACTTACTTCCGTTCATCATCTTGTCCTTGGCGAGCGGGTGTGTGGTCACTCTGCTCCCGAAGCCTACCTCGTGGGCCAGCAGGGCCGTCGGGCCTAAAAGCAAACAGAAAAACTGCGGTCAGATGCGGGTCGCGACCCCGCCGTGACCCCGCGGCGACCCCACGGCGACCCCAGGGCCAGCGGCATTACCAGGGCCGGCTCCACGCCAGCTCCACGGGCTCCTTCACGCGAAGGCGCCCAGCCCAGGCGACGGCTCTGGCGCTGAATCCCACCTCTTACGTCTCTAACCTACACGTACCGCCGAACTCTCATTTGACTCATGGGCGCCGTGCTTCTTTGAGCCTGAGAACGGCCGGCACGGCTCTCCACACCGCAGGGCGACAGCGCCACGCGTGGCCCGGGGCCGGGTTCTCAGCTGCGCCCTCAGGGACACCGCTGCCGCCTGCAGGGAGCCGGCCCCCGTGCGCAGTGGACGCAGGGACTCCCCAGCCCCCCACCACGGGCAACGCCCGGGCGCTCTGCGGCTCACGCACCCCACGCGTCCGAAGCATGGAGGAGGCGTCCACCAGCACCTGCTATTCTGACCGAAACGCTGCGGAGCGGCAGGGGAGCCGAGGCTCGGCGGCTCCCGGGTGGCCAAGGTACGGGCCAACAGCGCCACCGTGTGGCCGTTTACAGGCAGAGCACCAGGCCACAGCCCCGCCCCAGGGAGGGTGGCCCCCACCACCCAGAGCCAACCTCATCTCACCTTTCCCTCAAGAGGGATGGTCTCCCCGCAGCTCCGGCTCCCTTGTCCCCTCCACTCAGCTCCGGCGGCCGAGCAAACGCGGCCTCAGCCCGACACCTAGCTCCAGCCGCGGTGCTCGGGATCACCCGTGCCCCGTGCACTGACCTACCACACCGGCCTCTGCCCCGCACGCACCTCACCCCACACCCGCCACTGCCCCCCGCTGCGCCCCTTCCCGCGGAGCCCAGGGCCAGGGCGCCACAGCTCTCTCTGCAGCCCAGGCCTGAGGCAAGAGCAGGCCCGGGCCCCGCCCAGCGCAGCAGAAGCGCTGACGACCCGGCCACCTCGGCGGCGCCAGGGGACGCATGGCCAGGCGGTCTGACTTCCAGCGTCAGGGGAGCCAGCCCAGGGCCCAGACACCCGCAGGCCCCGGCTCCCCCCAAGAGCAGCCTCCACCCGGGTGCAGGGGTCCTGTCACCCCGCTGGGTCCCTGCGGCCAGGGCAGGTCAAAGGGCGGGGGCTGTCAGCACCCAAGGCCGGGGCCCGCCAGGGCAGTGGCTCCGTGTCCTCTCGCTCGCAGACACGCCGCCTCAGGCCCTGGCGCATAGGTGGGCCACACGCGTCACGCTAAACCGGGAGAACGCAGCATCTGCAGCAGGGACGACAGGAGCACGCGCCCGCCCCGATGAGGCTCGGCCCCGAGCTCACCCCCCGAGAACGAGAAGGAAAAGACGAACACCAGCTCTGACCCCCCGGCCCACCGGAGAGCCGGCCCTGAGGCAGGGGTCCCAGCACCCAGCCGCCGCCCCCCCCAGGCAGCCTGACGTGCTGGGAGAACACCGACCCGTCTCTTCACCAAGCCCTCCGCCCGCCGTCGCCTCGCGCGCCCTCCCGGTGGCGCGTGGAGACCAGCAGCGCGGCCAGCGCTGGCCACAGGACACCGGGAAAGCGCGCGCTAGGCAGCACCATCTGCCGCAGCGGACGGGCGTCAGGAAGCAACACCCCGCTGGCCTCGGAGGAGCGGGGCACACGGGCGGCACCTCGTTCTAACTCTGGCCGAGCCCAAGCCCACAGCCTGGCGCTCCCCGCTGAGGCTCGGAGGGTGCCAGGGACCCCCAACCCGCAGGCGGGCACGGCCGGAGCCCTCACGTTCCCGTATGCCCGAGGCGAGCTGGCGGGAGCTCTCTGGCAGCGAGAGGCTGGACAGGCTGGTGACCGGGTTCCAGAGGTCCCTGCGGCCCGCCAGGTCAGGCAGCCTCGGAGCGCTGACCAGGGCACGGAGGGGCGCGACGGAACCACCGTCCTCACTCCTCAAGGACGCCGACCTCCGCACCTCAGGAGGGGAAGCGTATTTGGGGGGGAAACGGAGACCGGACGAGGCCCCCCCCCACCCCTTGCAGGCGTTCGGAGGAGCCGCAGCGCAGCGAGGGGACGGTACCTGCGCAGATGGCGGCGATGAGGCCCTTCCTGCTCTCCTGCTCCTTCAGGATCTCCTTCACGGCGGCAGACTGCAGGGAGAAAGCGACACCTCAGGGTCTCTCAGGCCGCCCGCCCACCTCTGACCAGGAGCCCGGCAGGGCAGGGTGGGGCTCTGCTGAAAGCACAGGCTCCCAGTCCCCCTCAGGAGGACCTCGAGATCATTCCCACAAAAGCTGGAAATCCGGAAGGAGGCCACGTCCTTCAGCCCAGGCCAGGCATTCGCCCCAAGACCGGCGCCTCCTTCCTCAGAGCTGGTGAGAGGAGGCGAGGTGCAGCCTCCCTCGGGGCCATGACCCTTGCCTCGGACCTCCAGGGAGAGGAGCCAGGACTGCGGGGCTCGGGCTGTCTGCCCGTGGAGCGAGTCCGGTGGGAAAGGGTCCAAACTCCCGACTGGACCCACGGCCGAGCCTGAGCCCCGCCCGCCCTCCTCGCTGCCCCGCACAAAGCCCAAGCGGCAGAGCAGCGGCAGCCTTGGAAGCCCCTTCACGGGGCTGGCCGCTCCGCCCCTGCCGCCTCCTCCACCCTGGCTGCCGAGCAGCGGCCTCCGCTCCTCTCCCTACGCCAGCACCGCACGGGACCCGGGACCCGTCACCTGCCGCTGCAGCCGAGGGGAACAAGCGGCCTGGCCCACACCTGCTTGCGCGGCCGTCTCTCCTTCGCAGCCACAGCTGACGGAAGGGGCTTCTCGAAACGAGCGCAGCAAGAGGCCTCCCCCCCAATCTCCTCGGTAGACACTTCCCAGCAGGAGGGGCGCTACGCTGCAGACCCCTGGCGAGCTCTGCGCTGGGACTCGGCCTGCTCGTCTCGCTCACTGGTCTCAGCCCACGCACCGCCCCCGTCCTGCAGCGCCCGCACAACCGAACACCAGCAAAGAGCGCGTTTACCTCAGACAAATTCTGTGCGCCCAGGTTGCCTCCTGGCAGAACCACCACGTCGTAAGGCCCCTGTGACGGTTAAAAGACACGTGACAATGAAGCGAAAACGTTTCCTCTGACAAGCGAAGGCCCCGCAGCATTCTGGGCTTCGCACACGCGAACCCGTAAAAAGGCTCACGGGAGAGTTCGTGGAGACAGGTGACGGAATGCTGTCCCACGCAGCAAAGGATGCAGGACGTGTGTCCGGGTGACCTCAAGGTGGCCCACATTCCTAAGAGCAGGCGTGGCACAACCTCATCCAGAGAACACGGGTGTATGGGTGCACACACGCACCCCCACATGCGTCTGCATACAATCCTCACAGAGGGATGGCCCCCTGCTAGCGAGGAGCAGCGTGGGGCGGAAGGAGGAGCGAGCGGGAGAGGAGAAAGGCACAAGCTGACACACTGACTTTCCTATGTCTATACGGCGTCATTCAACAAGGTCACAGAATTAAAAAAACGAAACAAAAACAAATTTCAAGTAGGAAACCGTTTTCCTGTTTTTTAGACTATACAAAAAATTGAACTTGGGGATAAAAATGAAAAAACATTTAGAGTACCAATCACTGGAAAAGCTTAGAAATCCACTAATTCCAAACTCCTGAAATTAAACAACGGACACTGGTTGAACAATGCTGTGACTTTAGAAAAAGCTTCTGAAAGGTAGTCGTCAAGCAAACTGTAAAATGAAGACCTGGTAACTACGTAATGCAAACATGTACCACTTAGAATTACTTCCCGCCCCAGTTTACTTTTAAAGACCGTGAATGTCCTACTGTTGCTTTAAAAACAAGCAAAGCTGAATATTAAAAGTTAAACACACGAAGTATAGAATTTCTTTCACTCCTTTTATATTCTGGACCAAACAGATATAAAAGATAAGCTCTGTTCTAACATGCTGATACCACAGGATGAAACAAAGAGGAAAGGACATTTATTTCTACCCTCACTTTTTTTTTGGGTAGTTTTTTTTGTTTTGTTTTTTGTTTTTGAGACTAGGTCTCGCTACTTTTGCCCATGGAACCGTAGGCTCTGGTTGCCCGGGGTACCACAGACTCAAGCAGTCCCCAGCCTTAGCTTCCTAGGTAGCTGGGATTACAGGCGCGCGCCACCACGCCCAGCTATTTTTCTGGAACTACGTCTCGCTACGGGACCCAGGTGGGACTCGAACCATGATCCCTGACCCTGGCCGCTTCATAGGCTAAAGCTTACAGGCACGAGCCACCATGCCCGGCCCTCTACCCTGACTTTTAACTTTGCACACAGAAAGTTGCAACAACGTGTAAGCAAATTCTGGGCTCTCAGAATATTCTCATATTCCACAACCTACTGTCAAACTACGCGAATGACTGTGCAGGCATAAGCTTAGCTCCGTGCACGAGGACAGCTAAGACAGGAGCCGGACTCCTCGCAGGGCACAGACGGCCATGCGGGAGCTAGCTCTGTCCCTCACCAGCCACATGTCCAGGAGTACGAGCCACACCCCATCCCACTGGCCCACTGCGCATGTGCAGGTGCATGGCACCCCTGCTCACGACAGCCCCCCAAGAGTCACCCTCCAAGGGGACCAAGATTCTAGAGATACCCAAAAAGTAACATGATTTCATTAGCCCTCTGAACCCAGCACTTATCAGGTGAGTCCTGCCATGGAAAACGTGTCACCCGCCTCTTTCTCTTACAGAACAGGGAAGGCACAAAGGGGCTCCGCAATTACAACGGGACTTGAATGGGACCCGAGGCATCGTTCCCCAGCGCGAAGCGGCCAAGTGCCAAGAGGCAACAAGGCCGCCGGACCAGCCAGAAGGACGCTGGCGGACGACCAGCGACGCCCCAGAGCGTGCGCACGTGGTGTCAGGAGCAGGCGGGCTCCACGCGCAGCAGGGAAGGCAGAGACCGCGGCTTCCCAGGAGGGTGACTTTAGCGGGGACGAGACCCGAAGGGAATCAGAACCAGTCTCTCCAACGCAGTCAGTGCTCACAGCGCTAAGAGCTGCTCGGAAGACATCTGCAGAGACTGGCGCAGAAACCGCGGCAAGGAGCAACTCCCAGGACGGAGAACGAACCTGCTTCTTCGCGTCTTCCAGGCTGGTGTCGGGGCAAATGACAACGTCTCGGCTACACTGCACGGGGTCTTTCCCAGCCAGGCCCGCGACGGTGACCTTAATCTAGGAGCAAGAGGTCATCGTGATATTCAAGAACCCGAGACACAAACTTAGAAGAACATGTTCACAGCTGCCCTGCGCTTGAAAATAACTCGGCCGGAAATGCTGCAACACCACGCTGCCCTGAGCAACCCGGCCAAGACGTCCACCAGCTAGGTGCGCTCATGTCACTCACACAGCCGTCGGCTCTGTCTGGCCAGGTGCCCTTTCCCCATGCAGGTTGCGGCTGGGTGGCAAATTACAGGACCACCCTCTCGCCGGTTGAGGCTGCCACTTAAACTCAAGTGTTTTAAGTTAAAACAACGACCGACCACTTCTACTACTTCACCTGGTCAAAACTGGCAAAGCTGGTAACGCCAACGAAACCACGCAAAAGGCTGACTTTCCTAGCCCGCTGGTGGGATTCCCCCCGGTGCTCTGGAGACCCGCTTGACAAAATGGCTCGTGACACCCACTACAGGCCGGACTTTGGCTCAGCAACGCCATTTTTAGGTGGAGATGCTGGCCAAAGTCCCCCGTGTTGGCCCGAGGCGAGCTGCCGCAGAGCGCCACGGTCCTGCAGCGTGAGCAACAGGAACCAGACAGGACAGAGGGCTATTTGCACAGGGCGATAGCGGGCAGAGCTGTTAAGTCCACACCACGCACGCTCGCGTTGGACCAGAGGCAGCCAGGGCTACGAGCCGGGGGCCAGACGCCCCAGTCTGAATACCTGTGCCCTCGCCAACTCTACAACCTGAGTTGTAGAAGAACTCTACAAGTTCTTCGGTGTCTCTGAACTTGGCAGCTTCTCCGGCAACAAAATAAGGGTCCCAGGAACAAACTTGGAAGGTGGCCACAAGTCTTACACCGACAGCACTGGGAACCTCACCTGTTTAAATGGCCCCCGGGAAGTGCTACTCGGTGTTCAATACACTCGACATGCTACGGACCAGGTCGTCAGACCTGTACCATGTAAAGCAGAACACGTTACAGACTTAGCTGCCCGCAAGGCCCCGAGGGCCGGTGGGAGAAGAGCCCTCACCTCTGGGCGGTGGCAAAGGGAACAGCATCGGGGAAACCTACAAAGGGGCCTTGCTGATGGTGTCTTAGCAGCATCTGTTCAAGAGATGGGTCTGAACGAAATCTAGCAAAAGGGTGAGAAACGGCTGACCACCACGTCAGTCTCTGGTAGAGTGCTTTGTGCGAAGTACAGTGAGTACTGGGGTCAGAATGACTTCAAGTTCCAAGAAAAGATGGGGGGAGGGGCTCGAAGCAGGGGACTTACTCCAGCTCTCCTCATGACATCTACAGGGATGACGGTCTCCATCTCCTCCGCCCCTTTGGCCAGGATGACCAGAGCTCTTTTGGAAGCCATGTTCAGGCTGTATTTGTGAAAGACTTTAAGAGAGAAAAAAAATAAATAAAAAGCGTTTCAAAAGACTTTCACTGCGAGGCCGGGCACGGTGGCGCATGCCTGTAAGCGGCAGCCTAGGAAGCCGCGGCCGGGGCCAGGGATCGCGGTTCAAGTCCCACCAGGGGCCCGTAGCGAGATGTATGTTCCAAAAACATAGAGCTGGGGCGTGGTGGCGCGCGCCTGTCATCCAGCTACCTGGGAGGCTGAGGCTGGGGGTGGCTTGGGTCCGGGGTACCCCGGGCAACGTGAGCCTGCGGTTCCCCGGGCAAAAACAGCGAGATCTGGTCTCAAAAAATTTTTTTTAAAAAGGGGAAATTTACATAAAATTTCTACAAATTTTTCGGGTTTACAAGGAATTTCGCCCGCTGCGGAAGCACAGCCAGGGGGCTGCGCGGAGCTGCCCGGGGTGCATTTCCACGCTTACACCCCACGGATACGGGGTTTCCCGTGTCCCACGAGAAGCACGGTCTTCTGAAACACACACACGCGGGTCCCGCGAACGACACGCGGGGGGAGGGCGGACAGGCCGTTCCCGGGCGGGCGGTGACTAACCCCGGCGGGCAAAACGCTACCTCCGCGCGCGCGAGCAGCGAGCCCCCAGACTTTTGGAGGGGATTTTCCTCCGGCCCCAGTAACTGCACCCGAACGTCGGGGCTCGGCTCTGCTAACCCTGGCGCTGAGGCGGCGGGGATTCCCGCCCCGAAGGCCGGCCCGGCCCACGCTGCCCCCGGGGTCTCCCGCGAGGGGCGGCGGCCCCGCGGCCGCAGGGCGCCCCGCATTCGGCCCCCGCAGCCACGACGCGGGGTCCGCGGCGCGCGCCCCTCACCTCCGAGCGGCCGCGCGCAGGCTTCGTGCGCCCCGGAGCCCGCCCCGAGCCGCTGTCCCCACCGACGCGGCGCTCGCCCTTCCGTGCGCGCGGAGGACGACGGCAGCCGAACGGCACTCCCGGGAAGGCGCGCGAGCACGCATGCGCGGCGCCCGTCTGCCGCGCGTATCCGCACGGCGCAGGCGCGGACGCCTCCGCGCCGCCGCCGTCTCGCACTGCGCACGCGCGCACCGTCTCTTCAGCCTGGAACTGCGTAAGGCGCGTGGCCGGCTCCACCGCCTCGGTCTCGTACTGCGCACGCGCGCACCCGCCTCGTCAGCTTCCGCACTGCGCAGTCGCGGGAAGACCGCGGTACCCCTGGCGTCACTTCCGGCCGCCCCCAACCGAGCGTAGCGGCGCGGTGACGGACTCGTTTTTCCTGCGTCCTGAGCGTGCGCCGAGGCTGTTCCGGTGGGAGTCCCTCCGCGCCGCGGCACGGTCCACCTCCGCCCGCGAGCGCGCTGCGCGTGCTGGGGGTGGCGCTGGCACGCGTGCCCGTGAACTCGAGTTCTGCACGACGCCGGTCTCTTCGTGGGGCTCTGTCCGGGGGGCGCCCTCCCGAGCGCCCCCGATCCCAAGGGGAGCCTGTCGAGGTCTTCCCGGCCTCATCTCCCCGTGCTCGGCCTCCGACCCCGAGCGACAGTGGGTTCACGTGTTTCTCAAAGTTGTTTCCGTTGCAAAGAGCCCAGCGCCGCCCTGCACGCGAGACGAGAGCTGTGCGCCCGGCGCGGTGGCGCGCGCCTGTAACCCAAGCGCTGGGAGGCAAGAGGCCTGGGATCACTTGAGTTCGCGGGTTCGAGACTACCCCGGGCAACATAGTGAGACTTGGTCTCGAAAAAGCAGCGAGGCGTGGTGGCGCGCGCCTGTAATCCCAGCTACCTGGGAGGCTGAGGCCGGGGATCGCCCTGGGCATCCTAGCGAGATCTAGTCTCAAACGGAAAAAAAAAAAAAGACGAGAGCGCACGAACCTAGGAGCTAGTTACTGATGTTAGACTCAACTTTCATTTCCAAGTTTTAAAATGTCGCTTTTGACGAAGACTGCAGTGTAAGAAATGCTCCAGGAAGCGATAGGGACTTGTGGCAGGATGAAACAAACGCTCCCTGAAGGGACGGGGTGAAATCAAGTAAGGCCGGACCCTTTTGCCCACAGACACCAGGTCCAGGTGACTTAGGTATCTGTACATGACAGGGAACCTTAAGGCGCTTGCCTTTGTTAGGCCGCCGCAAACGCAGACTCTCAGAGAAGCAGGCAGACAGGAAAGTTGTATTAGGAGACTCAGCGGAGGCCACCTGGGTCCCAGAAGGAAAGTCAGACCCGAGGCCCCAAGCTTCGCTAGTACAGGCACTATATAGGTCTTTGCGAAAGCTACGAATACATTTCTTGCATGTTTAACCATATCGAGGCAATTTCCTGCGTGACATGGTACAAAGTTGGCGTAGAATACACAAAGTTGGCACAAAAACACAACTTGTGACTCTGGCTAGCTCTAAGAAAGAATCCCTTTGTGGAACTAGGCTTTTCACCTTAGATAAGTTCCTTTTCTTCTGCACAAGCTGTTCTCTTCCCAATTAAGGGAAGGGTTCTTTCTCCTAATTAAGGGAAGGGTCGGCAGCTGTGTCCATTTATTAGCTTGCTTTTGGCTTCCCACACACACAGCTTGGCCTTGAGTTAGAAAAAGTTCCACAAAAAAGCTGGGCATGGTGGTGCATGCCTGTAGGTGGCAGCCTAGGAAGCCACGGCCGGGGCTAGGAATCACGGTTCGAGTCCCACCAGGGGCACATAGCGAGACCTAGTCCCCAAAAAATAGCTGGGCGTGGTGACGTGCACCTGTCATCCCAGCTACCTGGGAAGCTGAGGCTGGGGATGGCTTGAGTCTGTGGTACCCCGGGCAACGTGAGCCTGCGGTTCCCTGGGCAAAAACAGCGAGACCTGGTCTCAAAAAAAAAAAAAAAAAGTTCCACAAAAACCTAGTTGAGACGCCTGCATCCCAAGCCTATTTTTAGGCCTAGTGGTTAACACTTTAGGTCTCAGTCTTGAGGGGTTAAAGAACTCACTTGGGGGGTTTAACTCATTTTTACAGCCTTTGTAGTGTCAAAACCCAGCAAAGGGGAAATGTAAACAGGCACTGGCTACAATCCTTGCCTTTGTAGCCTAGAACAGCTGATAACAAGCTGGGTTACCTGAATTATACTGTTTCTGTACCTATCCCTGGAAGTCCAGCTACCTGCCTGCATTTTAACTGTCCTCCGATGAGAAAGTGCTCCTGGTCTGTGACTGTATGACCCCTGGTTCCCAAAGGACGGGGCTGCTCTCTCCTCCCTGATGTCATGCTGAGGAAAGAGGCGGTGGCCGGCCGACCCATTTCAATGAGACCGAGATGATGGTTTGTGTCTGGGCTGGGTCACTGCAACAGACGGGTTGCTTTGAACAGGTGGGCTCCTCGCCCCGTCCCTGTCCAGTTCCAGCCCTGCTCCCTACAGGTGCCCAGGTTCTTGGGTTCTTGGGCCTCCTCCCAGCACTTAGCAAGAACAAATACAAGGGTGTGTTGTCGTCTTTCTCCTAAACAAGACCTGTCCTGCACTTTGCCTCCCGCTGCCACCCCCTCAGTGGTTACCTTGGAACTCCTCCGTATCAGAACTTCCTCTTCTCCCCCCCTCAGAGAGTATGCCATTGTGGGCATGGCTCACTGTTTATTTGGCCCATTCACCTGTGTTCTATTGGAAACACTTAGGTTCTTCCCAGTCCTCTTCTGTAGGACTAGCACTGCTCTGAAGACTCTGCTTCGGCAAAGAGAAGTGGAAGTTAAAGTCCCAGAAGTGAGAAACAGATATGGTGCTTCCATAGCTGGTGATCATCAGATATGGTGGGAGTGATCTTTAATTTTGTAGATGATAAGTAGATTCTCTTGTGCAACACTACTCGTGTAAGGGTTTTATTTTATTTATTTTTTTTTGAGACCAGGTCTCGCTATTTTTGTCTGTGGAACCGCAGGCTCTCGCTGCCTGGGGTACTGCAGACTCAAGCCATCCCCAGCCTCTCAGCTTCCCAGGTAGCTGGGATGACAGGCGCGTACCACCACGCCCAGCTATTTTTGGAACTAGGTCTCGCTACAGGCCCCAGGCGGGACTCGAACTGCGATCCCTGACCCCAGCCACTTCATAGGCTGAAGCTTACAGGCACGAGCCACCATGCCCAGCCTTTCGTGTAAGGGTTTTAAATGTCTTCTAATCATTTTGCACTGTAAGAAAAAAAAAAAGTTGGGGAGTTCTGGAATGACTTCGCCTTTGGCTATTTAGGAAGCAGGCAAAAGCAACCCCTTTTCAGCTTTAAAGGAGCATGGGAAGTAGGAGCTACAGGCAGGGCAAGGAGGCAGGTGGGCTGATCTGGGCTTCAAGAGCCACGGAAGGATTTAGGGAGATGGAAGGAGAACCAACAGGAGACAGGCTGCATTTGCTCCTCTCCCCACAGTAAACTCACAACCATGCTGGACACGATAAACCAACCTGAATTTGTTATCGGGTAGAGGAGGCTTTCTAACTTAAAGCTCAAATCATCTGCCTGCTTCTCCCAGGCAGATTCAAATCCTCTATCTCCTGCAGGTAAATGCCTTCACAGACCAGTCACCTTTGTGACTGTGCAGATTCTAGCCACTGCTGCTCAGCTCCCTGCCCCAGAGACTGCAGGGGGAAAAAACTCAGAAACTGCAGTTTACAACTTACTAGCTTTCCTCAATTTACCCTTTGCAGCTCCTGCAGCCTAAAGACATTCAAAATTGTGGGTTCTTTCCACCATCCCCAGCCTTTTCACTAAAATTCCAAGCCAGAACAAGACTCTTAGAGTGCAGACTCATTTACTACAAACAAAGCAAATTCCTATGTACTACAGAAAGGAACATGTAAGAAAAACTCCAACTACTCCGACATTATCCTAAACCTTCCTCAACATTGTCCAAAGCCCTTCCCCCAGATTATCCAAAACCCTCATTTCTTTAGTGCTGTTAACCTCACCACTTGTCCAATCCTTCGGAGTTCATTTACATTTGCTCAAAGAGTAGACATCTTTCTTTGGCATGCTCCAGCTCTTCCAAGCAGGCAGTGGAGAGTGTAATGCTATCTTCACCTTGACCTCCTCCAGGTAGTAGAAAGAAACTCCATAGTACAGGAACCAGTAAAGTTCATTTTCTTCTCAGGCCTGGCTCACACAGCCTCTCCAGAAACACCAAAGTCAAACTCACCGAGACAAATGCCAACAGAGTGCAAATCTCCAACCGCTTTAACTTTCCCCAGGTACATTCAGCACATGCTACTGAAAGCCATAAGCTACCAGCCTGGACCAAAGCCCGGGCCTGAGGCCCCTTGACCCATCTTGCCTCCACCTTACCTTCCAAAATAGCTGAATCCCCTTCTTTGTTATCAACCAGTATTTATATTTTCAAATTTTGTTTCCCACTTCCAGGAACAGTCTTGTGAATTACCACATCACAAAGGAAAA
>PVHY01030026.1:0-13772 GCA_004024945.1 Uropsilus gracilis
TGCATGTGTGTGTGTGTGTGTGTGTGTGTGTGTCGCGCGCGCAAGTCCCTTCCAGCTTCCCTACCACAACCCAGCTACTCTCCCCCATCAATGGCCTCTTTGTGACTGGGGGGCGGATGCAGGAACGAAATACAAAGTGTGGCTGTGGCCGGAGGGGTGGAGGGAGCTCCGGGAAAGCCCCATCCAGATTTGCTGCCCTTGGGACCAGGGCTCTCTGGAAACCGGTTAGAGTGCACTCCGCAGAGGGTCTCCACACCGCCTGTCGCCGGTGGAGAACGGGGCTGACACGGACTCAGTACCCGGCAATCTCGTCCGACAGTCGCCGGGAATGTCTGGGTGCGCGGCCCCCGCCCCACGCCCGCTAGGTGGCGCTGCGCAGGCATGCTCCTACCTGCGGGCAGCCCCGCGGGAGAGGTGGCGCCCAGGGCACGTGGAGGTGGGAGGCGGGGCGGATCCCGGGTCCAGGACCCACGGAATGGGGGAGGGAGAGAGGAACGGCATCCCTTTGTTCATTTATTCATGTCCATTGAATTTGTAAGGCCTCAGCACTCAGCTGCATGTCCTTCTCTTGAAGGTCTAAATGTTCCAGTCCCCTGAGAAGCCAGCAACCTCAGCCCTCAGCGAGGCAAGATACACTGATAGGAAAATTTAATCCAAGGTGAACTATGAAAAGGCTAAGTAAGAGGCAATCAGTGCTCCAAGCTCAAGAACAAGTGGAAGAAGACACCCCAGGACTCCGAGAGGAGTTACCTTGATCATTGTGTGGCTCCTGAAGACAGGTGCGTGAGTCCCGTTTACTGTTTCCGGTGCCCAGTGCTGGAAGTCGGTGGCGACCAGCTAACATGGCTCCTGTCCTCGACAGTCTGAGGACTGGGGAGGAGAAAACTCTCGGGTGAATAGCTGCACCAATAACTAACCCACTACAGCTGCCCGGAGCGCACAGGTACATAAAGACCTAGGGAGGGAGAGGCCCCCTCACCCTGAATGGCCTGCTCGGGTCCTCGCAAGGTAGAAGTGGGGGAGTTTGCATTATGAGGGGCATGAGTCCACGTCCTTCCTTCCAAGCACACATCGGAAACAGCTGCCTGACAGCGGAAGCACAATCCAGCCGGGTCAAGTTTCCTCCAGGTAAGCCCTGGCAGGGAGCATGTTTCCAGAGGTCTAGTTCATGCACCAAGCATGAGTGGTGTTTTCTCACTTAGTCGTTACTTGGACAGTGCAGTGGATTTTGAACCCATTTACAGAAGGGAAGTCTGAGGCTCATGAGGTTCAGGGATGGAACCGAGGTGCCAAGAACCAGTGAGTGACAGAACCAGAATTGGAAGCCACAGTGTCTGAGTGCAAATCCCACACCTCATCTGCTGTAACACGCTGCTCTGGGGCCATGTTGAACAGTCCTGGGGACCGAAGCAGGGAGCGCAGGGAAGGAGAGGAAGAGAAAGAGAAAGGGACCAGGCAACCTAGGACTGGGTTCTCACCACCACCACCACCACCACCCTCCCGATCGTCACAGCCAGCCCTCTCTCAGCATCTCCTGACCGAGCCATCACCCGTTTAACATTCCGCTCAGTCTCCACTCGGCTCTGACTCCAAATGTTTATCAACACATGCCGTAATGTAATCAGCTCCTGGGAAAATACACACCAGGTAACGGATGCTGACAAGCGTGTCAAACAGATGTCCCCTCCCTGCCCCTCCCAGCCTCCCAGCCAGAGCCGGCACACCCAGGAGGCTGGAGAAGCGTCTTGGGCCACACCAGCCCTTCCACTCCGGGCACGGAGGTCATCCGAGAGGTTGGTGCACAAAGCCCAGTGGTGCCAGGCATCATGCCAGGGTGCCGAGCCTCCCAGCAGCGCTGTAAAGTTGGTTTATTCGTCCCATTTTGCAGATGCTAAGCAGGATGACTGGCGATGCTGAAATCAGCAGCGAGGGTCAGCCAAGCTGCTGTGCGATGACCAACAAGCTACCTCGCTGCCGAGCCCAAGCTCTTGAAGAAAGGCAGCCTTATCACCTTCAAAACTATTGCATCTTAGAGATGCTCTTCCTAATAGCCTGGCCTCCATGAACTTGGCAGGGATAAGGCGGCCTGGTTGCTGTTTCTGCTCCAAGCAGGAGACAAGGTGTTAAATGTGTCTTACTGCTCAGGGTTGAGCCAAAGAGGGGACTTCTTGTGCTTGTTTCCCTCTTTCTTCTGGAACCAGGCCTCAAGGACCCAGAGGCCAGTCCCTAGGGCAGAGGAGGTGGACAGAGGTGGGGAGAGCCCCATAGGGCAGGACCCCCTCACCCCAGGCCCTGCAGCATCACCCCCCCCCCCAAGATCAGCAATCTGAAGCCCAGCAGTGCTAGAGGAAATCGGTATTTGCTTTTCCCTCCAACGCAGTCAATTGCTCCTTTCATCTGACAGGAGTTGTAAATGAGACTTGATGGGATTTCTAATGATGGCGGTTTCCCTTTATCAGCCTCCAATTCCCAGTTCTCGGGCCAGGGTTGACTCCGGGAAATGCTGTGACCAGGAGTCCAGATTCAGCAGCAGGACCCCATCAGGGTCATGGCTCTGGGGGCAGGAGCATCACACAGGCTTGGGCTGCTCCGGCAGCTGACCACAGAGCTGCCGGGACTGGGTTCCAGGCTGCCTCTCAGATGGAGAGTTTAACCTCTCTGGCTTCTGCTTCTCCGACTGTAAACCTGGGATAATAGTGCCTGCTCCGCCCACCTACCTCACCGGGCTGCTGCGAGGATCAAATGAGATTAGAGGCCTGCAAGTCCTTTGAAAAATATAAAGCCATCCCCCGACCTGCTCTTGCTATTATCCTCATTGCTGTTGTGATTGTGTGTAGGTGCGGCTGTGGGAGCAAATTGTGGCAGCCCGTGTGTGTCTGGGAGTGAGTGTGCTTATGTCCACGGCAATCTAGGCGCCAGTTACGTGGAAGGTTGGCATTCCTGGGTCTGCAGCCGCCTCGACGGGAGCGGATGGGGCAACAGCTCTGCCCAGGTGTACTGGTACCTGCGCACATATTCAGGTGTCTTCACGTAATATCACCTTAAAGCATTTGCTGACCGTATACAGGGGTGTGGGCCAGCTGAGACGTGCAAGCCCAGATGAGGCGGTGCAGAGAACCTCCGCAGAGGACGTGTGTCAGTCTCAGACAGACAGACAGGCATGTGGGCCTATTTGTCTCAGGCATTCTCTCCGTGCCTGCCTGAGTCTCGGGGAAGGGGAAGGCATAAACGTCAGTGAATCTGAGTGTGTGTGCACGCACGTGCATAAGGGTACACACCCACCTCCCTGGGTCTGGGCCGATGGCATAATTGTTCTTTATTTATCGGCTGCCTGGGCTGCATGAGCCCTCAGCATGCCCTGAGCTCGCTGCCACGCAGCCATCAAACCCACACACACAGTGTGGTGACAGCAGCGTGCCTGGGAGGGGGACCCCCGCTCCGCTCTCTGGAGCCACAGTCTGTGCCAGGCAGCAGGGCCTCTGCCAGGGGAAGGTACAGACTGACAATGAGCCACAGCCGCATCAGCGACAGGCCAGGCTCAGAGGCCTTGGGCAGGTCAGAGGGCCTGTTCGCAGCAGGTTAAACCCCGCGCCTGGCCCTGGAACACTGTCTGAGTGTAACTGGGGGTGGGCACATCTTTGCTGGCTACACCCCCACCACAGCTCCACAGCCCACAGGAGTAAGTCCAAACTCCTTTACAGTACACAGCGCACACAACCTGAGCACACATGTCCCAGTCTTCCTCTCTGCTTGCTTCCAACACTCAGTCCTTTATGCACCCGCCCCCGCCCCCTTCTTCTGCCTGATTCTTCTACTTGCCATCACTAGCTAGCCAGTTCTCACCCCTGACACTTCCTCACCCCCTGGATTAGGGAAGAACCACACACACCTGACATGATTGGCCCCCAGAGTGCCCTATCGACCCACTTCCTTATAGCCCCTTTCTCCCCAATTAGACTTCAGCCCCGGGAAAGGAGGAAGGGGCTGTTTCTGTCTTTCATGGGGTTATTCCAGTACCACCCGATCATATGGTTCATAATTACTTGTTGGATAAATTATTGTTAAGACTGAGTTCTGAGGCCTGTAACCTTAAGCGTTCACATAGGTCGCAGTGTACATCTGAAGAGATCTCCAAGCTGGGGGACTCCCTCTTTCCCCCACCCCCTCTCCTCCTCTGTCACCCACACCACCAATCATTGTGCTCATCCCCAAAAGATGAGAAGATGCTTGAGTTAACAAACTGCTTTTACAAAGGCCCCGAGAGCTATCAACACCATTTTATAAAGGAAGAAACTGAGGCACAGAAAGAGAAATAGCTTACTAACAGGGCAACCAACTCACCACAGTTCCCCAAGCACTGTCTCTGTTTCAGCCCTGAAAATATCAAGTCCTAGAACCCATAAACCCAGACAAACTGGGAGAATCAGCCCCGTACTTGTGCAAGGTCTCAACATTAGTGTCAGGCTTAGGACACACACCCAGGACTCCTGACTCCAGACCACATGCCGCCTCCCTGCCTGGCTGCCTCTTGCGCTTCTTCAAAATTCAGGGAGCACCTAGACCTTATCCACCCTGTGCCTGTCACCTGCGAGCCAGGAGGCCCCTCCCTTGAGCCCCTCCCCCTGGGAGCACGTGCTCGAAGCATGCAAAGCACTAGCATTAATCTCAAGCAAATATAATTCAGAAGCTCATTTCTGGAGGAAAAGCCCCTTCCACAGCATAGGAAGAAATAAATCCATGATTAAGGAAACCTTATAGAGATATTAAAGTCAATTTGAAAATAAACAACTTTCACCCCAGAAACTGTTTTCATTTCTCCCTGTCGCCTTCCCATCGCTCTCCTCCTGGGTGCCTATTTTATGCTGAATTGCCAGGCTGCATACGCATACCGCTTGTTCTTCTTTTCACTGCACATTATCCAAATCTGGCTTTGATTTTCCTCATTCTGGCTCCTCCTGTCACTAACACCCCTCATTAGTCCAGATCACAGGGCGCTGGGCTCCGGGCCGCCTCCTTCTCAGAAGGCTCCTTCCTCAGCAGGGATTCCTAGCTGGGGGCCCCAGCTGGGCTTCCGCGGGTTGCCATGTAAACACTGCCCTGGTGTGTGCGTGCTGTCTGTGGGCAGAGGGACACCGCTGTCACCAGATCCGAAAAAGATCCGCCGCCCCGAGAGGTAGAGGTGCACCTTGGCACCCGGAAAGCAGCTGGCTCCCCGCACTCCCGGGAGCAAGGCTGAGCATGCCTTCCTCCGCAGCCTTGGCCGGACCCAGCGACGGGTCCCCCCAGGGAATTCCATGTCTTGGCTTCCCTATGGCTTTCGAAAATAATCTGGTTCCTCTAGCTGAGAAGTCCACCCTGACAATTATCCTGAGCACAATAGCCCCCTGGCTCTAAAGGCTATAAGGAAGGGATGGAGAGGGTGGGCATTACCCTCCTTTTCCAAGTCCTCTTCAAGTCCTCTTCTCACCTACCTCCCTTCCAGAGGACACACTCGGGGTTGCAGCTCCCTCTACTCCCAGGCCAGCCCTCAATCCAAGCTCACTGACCCATGTGGCTCCTCACCAAAATCCTCATCTCACTACCACTGCTGCATTGTAGGGATGCCTACTCCAAGTCAGGAATGCTGCCCCTACACACAGCCAGGGGGGCTCAGGATGTGGGGTGTGGAGATTTACAGGGGGTTTGGAGGGCCTTCTGACCAGAAGTGAGGTGTAGACCATTTACCTCCTGAAGCCCCTTCTTTCTGGAGAACTGGGTGGTTCTAGAGGGACCAGGGGCCTTTCCAGCATTGCTCAGAGCTCCAGCCCCCCCAAGTCATGGGGTCCTGCGGGCTGCCTGGTAGCCATCTTGGTACTACATCAACACGGCAGGTTACTGGACATGGGAAAGAGCTGGGTTCCGCTGACCCATCGGCCCCAAGAGCAATGGCAGCCAAGGCAATGGGGAGGTTCTGCAGCTAACTCTGCAGGAATAACAATAATTAAATGCTGCTAAGCACTGTGGGATACAGAGGCACCATGATAATCACCACAGCCACCAGGGTGATGATAACAGTAATTAGGGGCTGTGGTTTCCCAACTACCCCCCAGGAGCACTGCCTGGGGTGAGGTTGGCCTGATGGGTTAGGGAAGAGGCCACCCATGCCAGGTGGATCTTCTCCGAGCTGGAGAGGGCCATCCTTCCTCCATGGGACTCCTCCTCCTCCCCTCTCTTCCTCTAGCTTCTGCCTCAGCTGACCCCAGATTGGAGACACAGGAAGGGGTGATCCCCATTCAGCACCCCACCCTCATACACAGCTGAACTTATCTTCTCCCATGAACAGACTTCAAGGCATGGGGAGTTTTGGGGACTTCCTAAGAAGGTTCCTCTCACATCAAAGTGAGCTTTATTAGCCAATTACTGGCTGACACAGAGGGCTGGGATGTGCCTGGGAGGGGCCATGGCGATATTGACTCTGGGCCTCTTCCAAGCCAACAGCTGCCTCTCTGGAAGTGTCTGTGGACGCTGAGTAGGGCTCTGAGGCAGTGTGCTGGAGATGGCACCTTCCTCGGGGCTGATCTCTGTCTGGCCATGAGCAGGTGAGAAAGCTAAGTCTAAATGCCTGTCTCCGAGTGAGCTGTCATCCCCACAGTTGCCAAGTCTCAGAGTCAGAAGGAAACATGGAATTCAGGGGGTCCACTCTTCATGTCAGGGCAGAACCCCTCGAGAGCATCCTTGATAAGGGGGCCCGGGGGCTCCATCTGAAAATAATGGGGCATTTATTCCACTGTCGGCTCCCTCCATGATCCTCCCCAGACTGAGGGGACCTCTGCTTCCCGGGCACATGCCCACTGGTCCTGATACTTCTCCAGAAAGGCACACAGATGGTGCCAGTGCATTGCCTTGCGGAGCACATCTTGTACCTGCCTTGGTCTTCCCCTTCAGAAATCTAAGTCACCTTCTATGTCCTTTCTGTAGGTAACTTCAATTCTTACTGGACTGCAATGTCCTGATTATTAATTCTGCTGCTTTCCACCCTCAAGCCTCGCTTCACCTCCCTCCTGGCTCAGCGAAAGATGAGTCCTCTCCTTCCCAAGGCTCACCCTCCTCTACCCTGGTCCACCACCCATGCCTCCACCAGGGCTTCTCCCAGATTGCAGCCACGAAGTACACCCTCTTTCACCTCCTCTGCTTGTTTCTCCAATCTCACAGTCCACCGACTTGTCTCTGTCAGCCTACAGATCCCAGGGAGCTTTTCATTTCCCATCAGGGAGGAGAAAATATCCCCCTGGTCCCTCCAAGCTTCTGATCCACTTTGCTCATTCAATCCACCACCCAACTTTTCGAAATCAGAGTAGATGCCTGCTGCCTCCACTTTCCATCTTCCATTTGCTGCTCTCCCTTTGATGTGGGCACAGCCCATGTTCCGCCATCACACCACTCTCTCCAAGGTCACCAGTGTGTTTGCCACTGTTGCAAAGACCCCTTCGTCTCCCCACCTGCTTTCTGCAGCATCAGATACTGTTGGCAACCTCCTCCTCCGTGCAAGTATCTTCTCACTTGGCTTCCATGACAACCCTCTCTCTGCAGCCCCTCCTCCCTCACTGACCGAGCCTCATCTGTCCATCCTACCCACAATACAGCCAGATTCACCTCCTGGAAACACAGCTCCGACAACTCCCAGTAAGCACGTCCTTGTTCAGAAACCTTCCATGGCTCACCACTATCTATAGAAAAAAAAAATCATGGTGCTATCAAATAATACAACTATTTGCAACACATAATAAATAATGCAATCCTCTATCAGGGGGTACAAATTTCTTTTAATAGCAGAATCCATTAAGGAGGATCTTGCTCAGAAACCCAGTGTCTAAAGAGTGGAAACAACAGCCAACAGTTCCTATTGAAGTGGGGAGCAGGGAACCCAGGAAATGCTAGAGCTTTCAAAGAACAATTGGAAACCGCTGAACAAATTCAATCCCTCAATCTGCTGATGATAAAACTGAGCCCAGATATGAGAAGTGATTGGTGGAAGGTGGCACAGCATGGGAGTGAGACAATCAACACATGTTCATGAAGTGCCTGCCAAGTACCAGCCACATCCTGGGTGCTAGGGAGAAAGGAAAGAACAAGACGGACATGGTTCCACCCAAGAGTGGCTGATGGCCCAGTGGAGAATGACTTCACTGCTATCAACAATTACTGAAGCAGTTACAAGATGCAAAGGCAGGGCAGACTTGTGCCTGGTCTGAGGGCAGAGTGGGCAATACGTAAAGTGAGCCCTAAAGGAAAGAGGGGTCCAAACATGAAGGGGAAGGGCACTGGTGCAGAAGGAAGAGCTTATGGAAAGGAGGAAGTGAGTTGGTGGCATGGGGGGGGGAGGGGGAAGAAGGTTACCCGCTGAACAAATCCTCACAAATATGAGGAACTCTTATTTCCTCACACTTTGATGGGCAAACTTTTTGATGGGCAAAGCATAGATATCAGGAAGCCTGGTAAACTATCAGTTTAGATAACAAAGGCATCCTACAGAGAGGCTGATGGCCATCTATACTAGAAAGCTAGCCCCCAGTAAAACTGACATCAAGGCGTTTGTAATTGCTGATATGTGTTACATGAATTGTATAACAGCTGTGTGAAAAATAAACTCGTGGCCAGCGGATCAAGAGAAAAGCCGCTGTGCCCTCCTGCCCAAGAGATCATCTTGATCATCTTGATTGCAATCCTCCCCCCTTCCCTCAGCACCGGTCCCCACCATGGCTAGACCTCAGCAGTGGCAGGGGCCTCAGGAAGACCAGAAGCTCATCCTCACATCCCTAGAGCCAGGTGAGACAGAAGCAGGCTCTCTGCAAGCTTTGCTAAGGACTTGACACTAACCTTGAGGTTGTCAAGGAAGGGTTCTCCCATGATGAAATCAAAAACCTGATGATTTGCTCTAGAAAAACAATCCAATGTGGTAGCATGGATTGGATCCAGGAACATGAAATAGACCTTGCTGGAAAAAAGGAGAAATCTGGACAAATTTTGTAGTTCAGTTAATGGTGTTATACCAATGTTAATTTCTTAGTTTCAACAAATGTAACATGATTCTCTAAAATGTGAACACTAGGGGAAGCTGGATGAAATACCATGCCATCTTGGCAAGGTTTTGTAAATCCCAACCTGTTTTTAAACTATAGATTACCCCTCTGGCACCACAGCAGAGAGGAGCAAAAGTAGACATAGGGAGAGAGTATAGTAACAATGACTAACACTTCAACAATGCTTCCTATACACCAGGCATGCTCCAAAGCTCTCTAATTCACTTAATCTTCACAACTCCGTGAGGAGGGTGCTATTAGTCTCCTCATTTTACAGATGAATAATCTGAGCACAGAGAGGTTAAGTCACTTGGACATGCAGTTACTGAGTGGTCGAATTGGGGAAGAAAGAAACAAGAATGGCTTTTGATCTCCCAGCTTAAGAGTAGGACCCTGAACCTAGCCTCTTCTGCTATGTCCTGTGCATCTTCCCACCACTGAGAGAAACATCCAGACCTTTTACATCTGCCTGCAACCACAGCCACCAAATGCCAACAAAGTGGAGCCCCTTCTACTCCCACACCGGCTCCCACTTCTGAGAAATTCTCTCCTCCATCTCCCTGGCTCTAAATCTGATCCATCCTTCCAGATTTGGGGTAAATGTCACCTCTTCCAGAAGCCTCCCCTGCTCTCCATAATGAGTGTCCCCTTCCTCCAGACACCAGCATTTGGGGAGCTCCTTTTGCCAGTGAACATCTTCCTCCCTGTGACATAACAACTTGAATAGGGTCTTGGCTGTTGTTCATTTTTGAATACTTGGTATCTAGCATAGCAGACACTCCAAGAGACATTTGTTGAGTGAATCATCTTCCTAAGTAAATAAGTTCTCTTATTTCCCTCTGCCCCACCCTGGCTCCATGTTTTGTCCCCTGCAACCTACTACTGCTGCCGCCGCCACCACCACCACCACCACCACCACCACCACCACCACTACTACTACCACTACTACTACTACTACTGCTACTGCTACTACTGATACAGGGTTGTGAGTGACACAGGTGAAAATCGTTGGCACCAGAGTACCCTGGAGGGTGGGGTCTGAGAGAAAAACCTGTGAGAAGCGAGAAGTGCCAAAAGGCAGGTAAAAAATGAAGCGCAAAGAGGAAAAAAATAAAAAAGGAAGGGAAGGAAACAAGAATGGCGGACTGAGAGAACAGGCACACATGGCCTACCAGGGGAAGCCCCCTGAAGAATGAGCTAGAGGTGGCAAAGAACCATGGTGACCAATAGAAGAGTAGCCGATATGGAGAGTGTGGCACCATAGTAAGGTGGCACAGTGAGCTGGTACCTGGAGATGGTCAGGGATCTGGAAAGCTGATTTGTACATCAGCAATTGTGGAAGAAGTGTGAAGAGAAGTGGAGAAGCAGAACACTGGAGAAGAAGCGAAGAGAAGATGCCATAGAAAGATTGGACTTTGCAGTGCCTGCCTCAGGTTTGGAGGGGCAAAAGGCACCATCTTGGACATGAGTCTTTGGGACCACTGGGACTGAAAAATGGTGACTGGGGTCAGCTAACTGGCTACTTGTTGCAGTAAAGACTTCGTTTCCCTGGTTAATTTCCCTTGTTAATAAAACCCTGTTGTTAAACTGCATTTGAGTGGCAACAGCTACACGCGGGTGATGCAGACCTGTGATTTGCTGGTTAGCGGCTTCTGGCCCTTTTCGCACCGGTATCACTACTACACACAACACATCTACCTGACTCCCATGTTTTGCATGTTTTAGGGGCTTACAGGTGATGAGGATATAGCCATACCATCTCATTTTCCTGCACCATCTCTCCACCCAAGCCATCCCCTGGCAGTCACACTAACCCCAGACCCAGCCTCTCTGGGTGCCCATTTAAAAAAGCAGAAAACCTTACCCAAAGATGAGCAAGCAGGCATGTGCAACTGGCCCACCAAGTCCACTCACTCAGCTCCTACAAGGTGCCTGCAGAGTCTGAAGCCTCAACAAGAACCCACTCAGTCAGCCCTGATCTTTAAAGTACTAAAGGGCCAGAGCCAAGATGCCCAGCACCACAAACCAAACTGGATGAGGCATTGTCCAGCACTCTAGGCCTCTCCCTTCCCCAAGTCTTAGGCTCAGGGTCTGACCAGCACATTATCCTCCCCCAGCGGTTGCTGGACTGGCTTGCACATGTGGACCCCTTCCCCGACCTTAAACCCTCTTAATGCCAACCTCCCACACACGCCTTTGTCTGGATTACTGGATTAATTAATTAATGGATTAATTCACACACTCCCTTCTTCCAGTAGCCTTCCTCAAACCCACCCTTCCCTTGGAACTGGGCACTTTCTCCAAGACACCACATACAGCTAAGGCCGGTCAGCAACCTCTGTCCCCAGGGTCCTCTTCTCCCAGCAGGATCCTCCGCTAAGACCCACTATCTTTAGAGCAATAACCACGTCTCTGTAGCCCCAAGCCAAGCACGGCGTTCCGTTACGTGTATTAAACACAAAAACCGTAGCTGTGAGTGTGCGTGTGTGCGGGGCTAGACTACTTCAGAGGAAACCGAGGCATGCCGAGGCCAGACCCCAGAGAATGGGGAAAGGGGGGCCTCTTGACCATCCTCCCTAGGCTCTGCCTGCTCCCAGGAACTAGAATTTAAATGTTATCAGGAACCAGCCACTTCCCCCTCGCTCCTCCGTCCACCGGGCAAAGGGCAGCAGTGGGTAGAGGGGGTGTTGTCTGGTTTCCAGGGAACTCGGCTCTCCTCATTGGGAAGCTACCTAAAAGTAGGAAGTCCAGACAGAGGGAAGGCGAGGACAAGCGTTGGGCTGCCAAAGGCTCCCGAGGCCCCAGCCCCCTTGGTGGGAAGCCGACCTCACCCGGATGTGGTGGGTGGTGAATGGAGACTTCAAGCCCAGGACTCCGGATAGGTCACTTTGCCGGGAATCTGGCAAATCATTAAAAAAAAAGGGGGGGGGGGTGGAGACAGTGCGCCTTTGGAGCAAAGGAAGCTGAGCTCCGTTCCGTGCTGTCTGGGGAGCCGGCTTCTGCCTGTTGGAAAAGGAACCCCTGAAAGGGCCAGGACACCTCAGGGGTCCCCTCTCACTCACTGAGGCCCCCCGCGGACTTTCCCGGCAACTTCCGGTCGGTCCTCGCGGCTCTGCCTCTCCATTTAGCGTCCAGGTGATGCAGAGGCGGGCGCGAGCCCGTGTTCTAGTCCGAGCCCTGCCACTTTCTGCCCTTGCGCCCCGAGACGAGGCGCCCTCGCCGCATCCGGGCCTCTGCTTCCTCATCTGCAGAATGGGGCCAGCGTCGGAGCAGAGGGCCTGGCGAGGCCCCTTCGGCTCGGACACGGCTAGATCCGGTATCCTCCATTCCGCACGCCCGCTCCTCCGGAGCCACCCCCCTTAACTCCACCCCCACCGAGCCGCTTGTCCCCGGCGCCGGCCGCTAGGGGTCACTGCCTCCCTTTGTCAGGCCGCGGAGGGCGGCTAGCCCTCCGGCCCACTCCCCGGCTCCCAGGCGAGCGGAGGGGCATCTCCCGAGCCCGTGGGTCTGGGCGGGACCCGCCGACCTCGCCGGGGACCCGCCTCTGCCTGGGGCGGGAAGGTGAGCGCGGTGGGGCGGAGGCCGGGCCGGCGCGGGCCGCGCCGGGAACCAGGAGGGGGTTAACGCTAACCCCTCCCCTCGGGCTGACATCACGGCGAGAGCGGGTGAAGGCTGGAGCTCGGCTAGTGAGAGAAAGAGAGGGAGAGCGGCGAGCGCGGCGAGCCTCGGCGCCCAGGCAGCTCCACATTGTTGCGGATCGCCGGGACCCGGCGGAGCGAGCGGCGGCGGCGCCCCCGGCTCGCCCTCCTCGCGCCGAGCCGCGCCGCCCCAGCCGCCCGGGCAGCGGCCGCCGAGCGCACGCCGGCCGCCTGGGCCCGGAGCCCACCGCGCCGCCCGCCCGCCGCCTGGACTCGTCCCGCCACCCTCGGAGGACGGCCGGCCATGGACGCCTGCAACTTGGAGCCGAGCGGGCGGGTGTGAGCGCGCCGGGGGCCGGGAGCCCGCGCCGCGCGGTCGGGCAGCGGGGCGCGCTGGGGGTGGGTCCCTCGCCCCAGCCCCGCTCTGCGTGGAAGAAGAGGGCGGGGACCGGCGCGGGAAGGAGCGCGGAGGAGGCGAAGGGGGCATGACTCGTGCAACTTGCGGCGGGCATCTGCCGAGCCTCTGAGCCGGCGGCGGCCCGGGGCCGGGACTGCTGCCCCGCCGATCCCACCCAGCCCACCCCGCCCCGGCCGACGGCTGCGGTTGACCTGGATCCTCGGAGCGCCCGGCGGCCGGCCGTGACCTGCCTTCGTCTTCCGGACTGCTTTCTGGAGCGCGGGGAGCGCTCTCCTCGCGGCCCCTCTCGCCGGACCCCCGGCCCCCGATGGCCCGGATGGGGCTTGCGAGCGCCGCTGGACGCTGGTGGGGACTCGCGCTTGGCTTGACCGCATTCTTCCTCCCAGGTAAGCGGGTGCCGCCTCTGGCCCCCTCCCTAGCCCCGTGTCCGTCCCCTTCCCGAGCTGGGAGCTGGATGGCGGGGTGTCTGGGTTGCAGGGAGTGAAAGGAGCCAGAAAAGTTGGGTCACGGTTCAGGTAAGGAAGGGGGTGGAGGGTGGCAGCGCGGAGAAAGAGGCGTTCAGAAGCCCAAGAGCCTGCCCTGCAGGGAAGCGGTCGGGTGCACGTCTCTGTGTAGCAAGAAAGCACTTTCTCCGCTCAATTTTTCATAAAAATAATA
>PVHY01030027.1:0-13794 GCA_004024945.1 Uropsilus gracilis
GCTTCCGTGAGCTTAATGAGAACGCGCAAGCGCCTTTCCAGATGGCAGCCTAAATCCTGTTCCGTTCGGTAGAACGGTCAGAGCAGTCTCCCGGTAACAGCAGGATGGTTTCCAGGGCTGAGCTGAATGAAATAGTCTGTTTGTTGCAGACCGTTCTCGCCGTCACTTTAGATTTCAAGATAATGAAATAGTTTCGCTGATCCTCTTTGTTCTCTGACGAGACTTAGCATATATTTTTTAAGCGGGAACATGCCATCTTTTCCTCAAAATGCTCCGCTAATAGGGACAGTTACAGGTTATTGTTTGGGGGACTTTTAAGTTTCAGTTTTCTTTTTTTAATCGTGAAGGGGAAGTCTTGCTCTTCCTAACCCTGTGCCCAGGGTGATTGTCAAGCACAAGACTCGGCTCAGTACAGCTTTATCTTTCCTTGCCAACTTTCCAACAGGAAATTCTAAATTTATTTTCAGTTGGGGTGTCACGCGGGGGTTCTGGGCGTAGAGGTGCCCGCCTGAGCTGGAGCCGTATGTCTCTTCTGTGCCCAGATACCCAGTACCTCCAGGACACCATGAACCACGTCCTGAGCTGCGTCAAGAAGGAGAAGGAACGGACAGCGGCCTTCCAGGCCCTGGGGCTGCTTTCTGTGGCCGTGAGGTCTGAGTTCAAGGTCTATTTGCCTCGCGTGCTGGACATCATTCGAGCAGCCCTGCCCCCTAAGGACTTTGCCCACAAGTAAGTATATCTGTCTCTGGGCGGCATGTGCCACCCTGTTTCTTTGGGGAGGTAGGGTGCTCATCCCACTTGCTGGAGGTTTAAGCTCTTCGTTAATCCCGGGAACAGCAAATGGCGTAGAGACTCGCCCTCGCTCTGATGAGTTCTCCCCTTTCCCAGGTGAGATGACGTCCGTGCACGTTCTGGGAGAGGTCGACCACCCTCTCAGCAGATAGATGCCAGCACTGAGCGCAGATTGCTGTTTACCGAGGATCCCAGTTTTGTGCTTTTCTCTGGCTTTCAAGGGTCTGCTTTGACAGGAGCCCTGCAGGGAGGCCTGAGGGCTCCCGACAGTCAGCTTTTTCCCCACTGCTCCAGTTGGCATGAGCTGTTCCCTCTCGCTCCCTCCCAGTGACTGAGATAACAAGGAATGCCTGCTGCGGCTGCCGGGTGGGGGAGCCGGGGCTGGGGTGAGAGTTGCTCCTGGAGCACCGCATGCCCCTCAGGGGGCGTGACCTCCCTACTCCGTGTGCTGCCCAGGCCTTCCTGCTGGCCCCCGATGAGCACACTACCACTGGCTTGTCCAGCCCAGCACTGCCCCCCCCACCCGGGGCTGTGACTTCAGAGCCGGGCCCTTCCTCAGACCCGGTGCTGCCACCTGCTGGGTGGTGGCTGGATCACACAGCCTGCAGTGAAGGCAGTGCCAGGGCTCCTTTGACCGGCGAGTGGCCGGCCGGGCAACCTTGGCGTGGGCCGTGGGGTGCGTTCTCTTCACGCCAGCCTCCCTGTGCTTCCCTGCAGGAGACAGAAGGCGATGCAGGTGGACGCCACCGTGTTCACCTGCATCAGCATGCTGGCCCGCGCCATGGGCCCGGGCATCCAGCAGGACATCAAGGAGCTGCTGGAGCCCATGTTGGCGGTGGGCCTGAGGTGGGTGTCAGCGCCGCAGCCTCCCCTTCTGGGCCGCTTTGGGCTTGTGCCTTAGCGATGGGACCGTGGTCTAGACAGGCTGTTGGACGGGGGGATCACTCTCTGAGCGAGGACTGGCTCAAGCCCCGGCTCCTCACTGGCCGGCTGTGTGGCCTTGACTGAGTTACTTTTTTTTTGAGACTAGGTCTCGCTATTTTTGCCCGTAGAACCGCAGGCTCTCGTTGCCCAGGATACCACAGACTCAAGCGATCCCCAGCCTCAGCCTCCCAGGTAGCTGGGATTACAGTCACGTGCCACCACGCCCAGCTAGTTTTTGGCACTAAGTCTCGCTACGGGCCCCAGGTGGGACTCGAACCGCGATCCCTAGCCCCGGCCGCTTCGTAGGCTGAAACTTACAGGCCTGACTGAGTTACTCTTCACCCCTCGTCGCCTGCGTGTTCCCCTCTGGAAAACGAGCATGTGACAGCTCGGTTCCTAGGGCCCAGGGCGGTCGTCAGGGCTCCGTGGCAGATGTCAGGAGATCGCTCCTGAGCTTAGGGCCTGGGCGGAAGACGTGCTCGGGTGTGAAGCTGTCACCTTGCATGTCTGGACGAGCTGCTTGTTCCCGGCCTTGGCACGCTTCCTGTGGAGCAGTGTTCTCAGCCTGCTTCCCAGGCGCTTCCTGCGCTCGCCCTCCAGACGACATGTCACTGGGACCAGGTCTTCTTCGTGACTGAGTCGTGCTACCAAGCCCCGCCCTTGGCAGAAACCAAAACATTGTAGATTACTTTGACACCGCTGACCAGGCCGAGGGCGGGTGGGCCATCGAGTCTGTTTTCTAGCATCTTCGAAAGGCCAGGCGGCTGCGGGCCCCGCCCCCTTGCTGGGCAGCAGGGCCCTCGTGCTTGTGGTGCGCCAGAAACAGTGGGGCCGTTTCTTCCCGCAGCCCTGCCCTCACCGCTGTGCTCTACGACCTGAGCCGGCAGATCCCGCAGCTGAAGAAGGACATCCAGGACGGGCTGCTGAAGATGCTGTCCCTGGTTCTGATGCACAAGCCCCTCCGGCACCCAGGCATGCCCAAGGGCCTGGCCCACCAGCTTGCCTCCCCTGGCCTCACCACCCTCCCCGAAGCCAGCGACGTGGGCAGCATCACGCTCGCCCTCCGCACTCTGGGCAGCTTTGAATTTGAAGGTAAGACGTTGCCGTGACTCTGGCCCGGTGGTGAGCTGGGACCCTCGAGGCGTGAAAGGGGCGTGTTAGAATCCCGGCCCTCACTCAGGGTCCTCGAGACCTCGAGACGGACTTGGTTCCTCCGCGCAGCCTCCCGACGCGCACTCTTTCTAGCCACTGTTGGTTCCTTCCGTGGGTCGCTCTTCCCGTACTGTGTCGGGACGGAGGGTGTGCGGACAAAGTGTGCGTTCGCCCAGGCAGACAGTCAGTGCTTAGGGGTGGAACACTTGGAGACAGCCGCTCCCACTTCCCCGAGCTGAGGTGGTTTTAGTGCTTTTAAAACATGTCAGCAGGGACTTCGGGTGTCTTCCATCTTGCTGGTGGTTGGCTTCTGAGTGGTGTGCTGGGCCCTGCAGCCCAGCGCTCTGAGCTGCAGGCAAGCCCATGTTAGCGCCGTGGGGGAGATGTAGGAAATGAAAGTGGGCGCTTCTGAAGCATCAGGTGGTATAGCTTGGGCAGGTCCAGACTGCGAGGAAATGAGCCAACACGGAAGCCGCCGCGCGCCTGAGCCTGGAGGCCGTCGCTTTCCCGCCGCACTTCCGCCAGCCTCCACGAGCCCCGGGGTGATTTATTTCTGGGGAATAGAAAGTAGCTATATTTAAACCCGCCCCCGTCAGCCTCTCTACGGGGTTTAAGTCTGGGAACTGAAGTAGATGGCGTGGATTTCAGCCCACGTTCTTTCCCGTCTGGGGAAACGAAGGGCTGGGTCAGAATCAGACAAGATAAGTTGTTCCTTGGAGGGACTGGAGAATGATTTAGGGTCGGGGGTGCTGTGTCCTGTCTCTTGCCGCCTTCTGCCCTCTGACTGGAAGCTCGTGCGTCACCTCTTGAAGTGGGGGCGGGTCCTGCTCGGCCGTCCTGCTGGTCCGCGTCTTGTTGAGGTTTGAGTGCATAGCCCTGAAATGCAAGGCGCGGCTGGTGAACGCAGCCCTCCTGTCCAGGGTGGCCGTTTATGCCCTTTGCCTTGCGTCCAGGCCACTCCCTGACCCAGTTCGTCCGCCACTGCGCCGATCACTTCCTCAACAGCGAGCACAAGGAGATCCGCATGGAAGCCGCCCGCACCTGCTCCCGCCTGCTCACGCCCTCCGTCCACCTCATCAGCGGCCACGCCCACGTGGTCAGCCAGACCGCGGTGCAAGTGGTGGCGGACGTGCTCAGCAAGCTGCTCGTGGTTGGCATAACCGATCCTGGTAAGCGGTGCCGGTGGGCGGGGGTGGGACGCAGGGCCGCGGGGAGGAGCTCCTCGCACGCAACCTGATGGGGGGCCCACACGCCAGCGCTCAACCCCTGGGGAAGGAGGGCGTTGGCCTAAGGTGATCTCCTGTCCGTGGGTGTGTCTGGCCGGCGGGTCGAGAACAGGACGGGTCAGAGGAAAGGTCCCCGGGGCCTCCCGCTACACTGGCGGTGGCAGCAGAAGCTGGCGGAGGGCTGCAGGCGGAGGTCGTGGGGGAGCTGCACAGGCGCCTTTGCTCTTGCAGACCCTGACATCCGCTACTGCGTTCTGGCCTCCCTGGATGAGCGCTTCGACGCCCACCTGGCCCAGGCCGAGAACCTGCAGGCCCTGTTTGTGGCTCTGAACGACCAGGTGTTCGAGATCCGCGAGCTGGCCATCTGCACGGTGGGCCGTCTCAGCAGCATGAACCCCGCCTTCGTCATGCCCTTCCTGCGCAAGATGCTCATCCAGGTAACAGCGGTCACCCCAGCGCCAGCGGAGAGGAAGGGCTCTGGTCGGCGTGAGGGGCCCGGTAAAAGCCATGCTTGCTCCGAGTCCATGGGTTTCCCAGCTTCGGAATCGCAGTCCTTGTCCCACACTCAGCGGCCTCCTGGCAATCTGGAGTCCAGGGAAGCACTCGGTCCCGGGTGGCACTTCCCAGGCATCTCTGTCTTCCTGGTCCGTCGTCGGCAGCTCCATCTGGGGACCTTTGGCTTAGTCCGCTGTGGGTGCCAGCGTCCCCAGCGCCTCTGAGTCCGTCACACCTGCCATGCCCGCTGAGGCCAGGCCTGAGCGTGGTGTGACCGCATTTCTCATTGCCCTTGCCCCGCTTGACCTTCATCCTCAGCTGGTCTGAGGAGCCGGGCTGCGCCCCCAGGCGAGGACCTGAGGCAGGGGCAGGCTGGGTGTGCTGCCAGGGCGGTGGTGTGGGCAACCCCCGGGGCGGGACCCCGGCCTCCCTGTGAGTGCCGAGCGCTCCCGTCCTTCCTCCCGCCTCTGGGTCTGCGTGTGGCTCATTGGTCGTTTCTCGTCTCCCTACTGCCCCCCGCCCCCGCCTCCCCCTCTGCTTCCCGGCCCTCTTCCTTGGGTTCTTCCGCAGTGAAGCTTCTCCGAGGACAGAGCCTAGACGGAGTTGTCACGTCTGGCTTTCACCCTCAGGCGTGTCATTTACCCCCAGCTCGTCGTGGTGAAGGGGGCTGAGCGCCTCTTCGGGAGGCTGGGGGCTGTGCTGGCGTGCGCGCGTTCTGCTCCGGGCTCGCAGCTTCCTCGCCTGCAGCCTGTGTGAGGAGGGCTTCTCATGAGGAGGCTTCACGATAGCTCAGTTTGGGGAGGGGCGGTAATCCCCGTGAGTCTGCAGTTCAGGCTGCATCAGACGTTCAAGCCTGCTAGGCTTTGAGCCTGGTAGCCTGGTGCGTTCAGTCTGCAGGGCGTTTGCGTCGCTGCTCTTGCGCGAGTGCTGCTGGGTGCCAGGAATAGCGGCGAGCAGACCTGGCCTGTGGCCTCGCGAAGCTAATTAGAAGCTGCTGGGCCGCCTCACTTTCCCGTCACCGGAGACAGTGGGTCGTCGGTGAACGGATCAACCGCGCGCTGAAGTTAGCTCTGGAACAGCAAGACTCGAGTTCGTTTTTCTTGCTTTCAAACCTGTGGCGGCTTGTCCCGAGCTGATGTGCGCTTTTCCCTGCCTCTCTGCCAGGCTCGCTACCAGAGCCGTGCGCTGGCGTTTCCCTGCGTCTCGGGCAGTGCGGTGGGCGGTGCTCGTGGGGCAGGGGGTGTCCTCTGCTCCTGGAGGGGGCTCTGGGCTCTTACTTGGCTCCGTGTGTGTGAGCCTGGCGCTCCGCTCCTGGCCCCGGGCCTGCGCGCTCAGCCGGCTCCTGCGGCCATGGCCCGCGGCCCGCTCCACCTCTGCCGGCTGAGGCTGCGGGGGAAGAGGCTGCGGAGGGGCCCGGAAAGCCGGAAGCGTGGCGGCATCGGCTCAGATAAAGCACAGTGCAAGCCGTCGGCTCCTCCGGCCGCAGAGTCCTAAGACGAGCTTCGGCTCCTCGCTTCGGCTCCTCGCTTCGGCTCCTCGCTTCGGCTCCTCGCTTCGGCTCCTCGCTTCGGCTCCTCGCTTCGGCTCCTCGCTTCGGCTCCTCGCTTCGGCTCCTCGCTTCCCTCGCGGCGCAGACTCCGCTCTGGTGGCCTCGGCGCTCTAGAAGCTGTCTCTGCCGGGCTGTCTGGCCACCAGCTCCGGGGGCCGCCGTCCCAGGGTTGTCAGTCGGGGCAGACGCGTTGCCTCTGCTCGCCCAGGCCCGCGGGGACCCTACTGAAATGCTGCCTGACTGCTCGAGGCCCCGGACAGCGCTCAGCATCATGTTTCTCGCTCAGCGCCATCGCCGTTTCACTGTCCTTTGGGTCCTCTGGCCTTCGCAGGTCCTCGTAGGGAGTTGTTGTCTGACCGGCCTTTTCTCCCGGGGAGCCTCCCCTCATTCTTCCTTCCCGCAAGCCCTGCGCGTGGCTGCCCCTGTCGCTTCTCTCAGCCCTCTCTGACCACTACCCTGGCTTTGGAGAGGACAGCAGGACCCTGGGTGCAGTGACCACCATGGTTCCCATGGTTCTCTTCCTGTCACAGCCGTGTCCACGGTGTCGGTGAGCTGCAGGGCGGGGCTCCCTGCCTCCCTGCGGGCGCAGCACCTGGCGCTCCTCCTCCGTCTCAGGGGGAGTTCCGGCTCCTCCCCCTTGGGACACACACTCCTCGCTGCGTTTCCTCCACCCCAGTGACCCCTTCTCCCTGCAGATCCTGACCGAGCTGGAGCACAGCGGTATTGGGAGGATCAAAGAGCAGAGTGCCCGCATGCTGGGGCACCTGGTCTCCAACGCCCCCCGCCTCATCCGCCCCTACATGGAGCCCATTCTGAAGGTATCACCCGGGGCGCGAGCGGGCACTTTGTCTGGGGCAGCGAGCGGGGCGGTGGGGGTGCTGCGGTGCCCCTGGTGTGCTGAGCTGAGTAGGTGATTGCTCCGCCCAGGGTCAGCGCAGGGCGCGTTGGGGACCAAGTGTCTCGTCCTTGTGGGCAAAGACTCCTTTCAAGCGGTGGCTGCGCTTCAGGCACATCCTCGCCCATGCTTAGAAAGACGTAGATGGGAGGGGGCGTCATAGGAGCTTTCAGATGGGCGCACGGGAGCGTCGCCTGGCGTTTTTCATGGCTTGTGGGAGGCTGGGCAAAGGAACGAGCAGGCGGAACGTAGGGGAGGCACTCTGCTCCTGCCTCGTGCCGGACTCGTGCCTAGCGTGGAGAGAAGCTTGAGCGAATCTGTGCTCCAGAGCCCCTGGGTTCAGCGGGCCTGGGTGTGCGGGGCTTCCGTGGCCGTGGCAGGATTGTCCCGGGAGAACTGTCCAGGGAGGATCTTGTTCTTTCTGTGCTGCGCGCATCTTCTCACGCTTTCCTTCCGTAGGCTCTGATTTTGAAGCTCAAAGATCCGGACCCTGATCCCAACCCGGGTGTGATCAACAACGTCTTGGCCACCATCGGAGAGCTGGCGCAGGTACGGGCAGCTGGTGCTCCCGAGGAAGGGAGGCTGCCGGGCGGCCTCTGAGGAAGTGGACGCTGCTACACGCCATCCCTCCTAATCTGCCTCCCGCCCGCCTCTCCTGTGCAGGTCAGCGGCCTGGAAATGCGGAAGTGGGTGGATGAGCTATTCATCATCATCATGGACATGCTCCAGGACTCCTCGCTGCTGGCCAAAAGGCAGGTGAGCACGCTGCTTCCTGAGCGGGCCGAGGCGGCCCGGGGCCTGGTCTCTCTGGCCCTGGGGGTCCCCAGCCAGCACGTGCTTGGACGTGTGCATAGGGCGAGGAAGAGACTTGGGCTCAGAACACGGCCCCCCTCATGCGGAGTCACGCTCTGAGAAGGCGGCGCCGCCAGGTGGTGTGGGTTTGTCCCCGCCTGCTTGCTGTGGCCACGGGAGGGGACTGGTGACGACTGAGAGCAGCCTCCCGCACCCGGGCCACTGGTGTGCGTGTGCGGGGTAGATGGGGCTCCTGTTTCCTCCGAGAAAAGCGGGTGTTGTTTCTTGGAGGCGGTGGTGGTTGTGGACTTGTGTGTGACCGTGCTGAGCGCAGTCAGGATTCTGTCGTGGTTCGTGTCTGTGCTGGACACTTCCCGTCCTGGCCTCTGGCAGGGCGTGAGGGTCACTTCCAGAGCACCCCAGGCTCTGCTTTCTCCCTCGCTGGCCCACAGCGCCATGTGACCTTCTCGTGCAGGTGGCGCTGTGGACGCTGGGGCAGCTGGTGGCCAGCACCGGCTACGTGGTCGAGCCCTACAGGAAGTACCCCACCTTGCTTGAGGTGCTGCTGAATTTCCTGAAGACCGAGCAGAACCAGGGCACACGGAGAGAGGTAGGAGCACAGCACGCTCGGTCTTGGAAGGCCTCGGTGGGGGGAACGGAGCGGGTGCGCCGTGTTCTCGGAGTCCCAGCCGCCCTCTGAGTCCGCCGGCAGCCCGGTTGGTTGCTTGCTGGCCGCCGGTACCAGTCGGCTGCCCCGGGATGTGAGAAGGGTGTCCGCGAAGCCTCGTGACCGGAGGTGGTGACGGCTGCTTCCCCTGCTCTCTCCCGCCCAGGCTATCCGTGTCTTGGGGCTTTTGGGGGCCTTGGATCCCTACAAGCACAAGGTGAACATCGGCATGATTGACCAGTCCCGGGACGCGTCTGCCGTCAGCCTGTCGGAGTCCAAGTCGAGTCAGGATTCCTGTAAGTGGAGGAACCGTGAGATGCTCGCCATGCCTTCGTGTCTAGAAGGAGCGTCGGCAGGCAGCCGCCAAGTGACCCACCGCCCAGCCTGAGTAAGGCCTGCGCAGCCTCGCAGGTCAGGCCAGGGAGGCGCTTCGCAGCTGCCTGGGCACCCGGGGTGCCTGGATCCTGTCGGGTCAGCAGGCCGGTGCTGCCCACGCTGGCGGGCTGAGGGTCGCCACTGCACGCCTCCGTTCTCGCCCTCGGGTGGCGCGTCCTGGACGCTTTCTGTTCCCGTGGCCCCAGGGAGAGGGAGGAGGCTCGTTAGCCTTCTTGTCCATCGTCAGGGCCATCTGAGGCGGGGCTTGTGCACGGACAGACTTAGCAGCCAGAAACCCAGGGCGGTTTCCCCCCCCCCCCCCCGGTGGCCTGGCCCTCAGGCCAAGAAGCCTGAGAGTCTGGGGGCGGGGGTGGGGGTGCAGGAGCATTTTCTGCACTCGAACCCGGCGAGCGGGAATTTCTGAAATGACGAAAGTTGACAGCACGCGCCCAGCCTTTCGGGCAAACTGTTTTGTTCCCAAAAGAAAGCCATTGGCTCCTATACTGGACAGAGGGGATCGGATCAGTCCAGCTTCTCAGCCTCGAGAGAAGGGCACCGCCAGACCCCTCACTGTCAGCGGAGCCTGGCTACGCCCTGGGCCCCTCCTTACCCGGCGGCGCCTGCCGTCCAGTCCCTGAGCTGTCCTAGGTCTTACCTCCTCATCACAGCGTCCGCACCCCTCCCCTGCGCCTTTCCCCACCCCCAGTCTCGAGTCCGCGTTCAGACCAGCTGGCGTTTGCCCCTAACTTGTGGGAACTCCCCAGGGGCACCACGCAGCTGCTGGGCCGATGTTTGCCTGATTTAATTTCCTTTACCTCCGTTTGGGGGCCCAGTTGCTTTTTATTGCTGCCTTCAGCTCTGGAGCTGCAAACTGCAGTGGTCAGCAGCTCCGGTAAACAGCGACGTGAAGAAAGCCCACGTGGGCTGGTGTAGACTCCCGTGGTCTGGGGAAGAGAAAAGCCGAAACCTGTGTCGGCCTTGCCTTGGAGCCCATTCCGTGGTTCCTGGTGCCGCCTGTGCCCTCGGGGGTGCTAGCAGGAGGCAGATGGCTTGCTAATGTCCCTCTGGGGCTTGCTGTTGACTGGTGGCCAGGGTCCGGCACGCGCAGCTTGTGATTGTCCCTGTTCTGCCCAGCTGACTATAGCACCAGCGAGATGCTGGTCAACATGGGGAACCTGCCCCTGGACGAGTTCTACCCAGCCGTGTCCATGGTGGCCCTGATGCGCATCTTCCGCGACCAGTCCCTCTCCCACCACCACACCATGGTCGTGCAGGCCATCACCTTCATCTTCAAGTCCCTGGGGCTCAAGTGCGTGCAGTTCCTGCCCCAGGTCATGCCCACCTTCCTGAACGTCATTCGGGTCTGCGACGGTGCCATTCGGGAGGTAAGTCGCCGAAGCCCCCCTTGTGCTCCTCCCTGCTTTGCACCCCTGCACGGTGACCCCCTGGGCCTCCACTTCTGAGTGACGCTCCGTAGGCTCACGCCCTTCTTCCCCCTGCGCCTCACACCCCAGCGCGCAGGCTCGCGGCTCAGCCCAGCCTCGCGGCTCAGCCCCTCCCGTGGCTTGCAGATGCGTGACTGGGAGCGGGGGCAGAGTGGTGTGTTCCTGGGATCCAGAATCCGAGCCAGCCGTCTGGCCCTGTGTCCCTCCCTGTGGCGCTCTGCATGTTTTGGTACTGATTCCTGACCGGGCTGTGATCTGCACACATTTCCTCCCATTCTCTTTAAATTATCACTTCACGGTGTCCTTAACTTAGAGTCGATTAGAGTTGATTTTCCCATAAAAATAAACTCTTTAATGTTTTTAAATATGAAACATTAAGAATTTTAAAACTCACCGTCACAGCTGGTAGCGTTGGGATCCCTGCCTCAGGCCTTGCCGCCGTAGCACGCCTACCTCCAAGTCTCGCGTCACCACAGCACCGTCCACTCTGCTTTACGGCGGCACTTTGAACATTCTGTCTCGGGTCACTTGTCGATTTTCCCTTTCGCTGCCTGTGTTTTGGGTGTCGAACCCAAACGTTCTTTGGCACGGTCTAAGCATCAGCATCAGATAATCTCTACCTGTCTTTTTCACCTGCTGGGGTGTTTCAGTGGGTTCATATATTCCAGAATACTGCTCTGTGTGCTAGCACTGAAACAGCCTTGGATTCTGGTGTGAAGACCGTCTTGGTTATGATGCGCTGTTCTTCACATTCATTTTGTACCTGATACTTATTTGCTCGCCATCCCAAATAAGGTCTTTGCTTACATTAGGTAGACATATTTAATTCCATTTCTATCTCTTCCCCTTTTTCCCCTTTTCTCACGCCATCCAGCTGTGGGAGGAAACACGTTGTCCTGTAGACTTTCCCGATCTGCCTGGTTGTATCTTCAGTCTTAACTTCGTATGAGCTGGCGAGGGCCTTGCTTGGATTAGATGTCAGTTCCATTCTTGCGACAGGAGTAGTTCACAGGCACAGCGTGCGTGTACTGTTCCTGCTCTTGGTGAGCAGGGACCTTCCACACCATCTGCTGGTCGGGACGTGCAGTGATGAGAGTCCAAGTGCCGTGACCTTGGTCTGGCCCTCTCAGGGCCCCAGCAGCCTTCCTCCTGGTGATTCGGTGCTGGCTGGCGTGTCATTGTTTGACCGGTGACTGCAAAATGACTTTCGAATTACCCCTTCCGGGTTATTAGCTAGCAGTCGCTTGTGAAGAACGTCGTGCCATCAACTTTTCGTTACTCTGAAGTGTGGGCTGCAGGCAGGACAGAATAGGGGCGTGGGCCCTCGTCCCCCATCAGCTCTTCGGAACAATGGCCTGAGCCCCTCGCCAGCGCTCAGAGGCGACCCAGCACTCACTCACCCGAGCCCCTCACCCGTTTCTGAAGTCCTGGTCAGCTCAGGGAGTCGGTGAGCGGTGTTTCTGGTCCACGGAGGTGCTCGTCCTTCTCCAGGCGTCTGACCACGCCGGCGGCCTGGCCGCTCTGCGTGTTACCGCGGTCTTGGTCCTTGATTGCCTTTTCGCTTCCTGGCGAGGAGCAATAGTATATTCCAGGTTTCTCAGGCACACCCACTCAGGCCGAGGCCGGCCGCTTCCCAGAAGGCGCGGCTTCTGGGCAAGACGGGAGGAGAGATGGCACCCCGAGCGCCGCTCCTTCTCCATCTGTCCGGGAAGCAGCGCTGTGTTCCGGACTTGGGTGGTGGGCACGTGGGCGGTGGGCACGTCCGTCGGAAAAGCACTGCTACTTCCAGTTCAGACTTAAGAAGAAAAGAGCTTTTTCCACTTTGCCTTTATGCTCGTTTCTTTCATCTGGTGCCCTGGGACGCTTGGCGCCCTGGCCTGACACGCACGTGGTGACTTGCAGTGGCTGCGGGCTGGCCGGCCGTGTGGCGCTCGTGGACGTAAAGAGAAGGTGGCCAGAATCCGCGTTGGCGCTGCGCTTGCTCGGCCGCTCAGGAAGTCCTGCAGCTGTTTTCCCGGGACGTGCCCTCGTAGGGTTGCGCAGCGAGCACCGTGTTCAGAGCCCTCGGCGTTCTTCTCGGAGTGATTGTGCAGCCACTGCACCGTCCGTGAACTCTCTGGTTCTTGTTTGTTTTCAGCACTGGGCGTTTTCCTCATTTAACTTTCAGTTTTCAAAGACTCTTAACGCGGTTCCAGGGTCAGAACTTGCAAGTGTGATCGATGCAGCAAGGTCTATGCTCTTCCCGTCTTTCTTCTGCTATTTCCTGCTGATGCTGTGACAGACGGTCGCAACCTCAGCGCTCCCCACACCCCCCCATCCATCATGGCACAGCCCCGTGGCCCCGAGCCCCACACGGCTCACACCAGACCGCGTGTCCCTCGGCAGCATTCCTCCCCGGGGGCTCCTGGCTTCCAGCTCCGGAGGTTGCGCCCATCCTGCTCCCTTCCTCCGCTCCAAGCCTGCACTTCTGAGCCATCCTTCGCACCGCCAGGAACGCTCTCTGCTTTAAAGAGGACTCCTGTGACTACACCGGCCTGGGGACCCTCCCCTCTCGCGGCCCAGGGCTTACAGCCCATCTTCATAGGCTCACTCTGGTCAGGTGCGGTCATTTCTGCGAGGACCCCAGGGAGCTACACCTTTCTGGGGGGCCGCCGCTGCGGAAGAGTGGTTCACCACTCTTCCTCTTAAGGTGCTTGGGGTTGGCGGTTTGGGGCAGTTTTTGAATTTGTTTTTTCTTTTTTTTTTTTTGAAAATAGCAATACAAGCCCTATGCTGAGCCCTGCTGGGTTTGTTTTTGTTTTGTTTTGAGCCTCCCAGGCCCTCCTGGAGTCCGTGCCTTAGCGACACACTGAGGTGGCTTCTCCTTCCTGCTCACGCGGCTCTGCCTTGTGCACGCCGGCGGCTCGGCCGTCCACCCATCCCTGCTGATGGCTGCGTTCTTTCCAGAGCTTTGGTGCTGAAAATAGCCCTGAGCTG
This sequence comes from Uropsilus gracilis, assembly GCA_004024945.1. Lineage (NCBI taxonomy): Eukaryota > Metazoa > Chordata > Mammalia > Eulipotyphla > Talpidae > Uropsilus > Uropsilus gracilis. Next base: position 13,289 of record PVHY01030027.1, read on the forward strand.
AGAAGCTTTCTGTGTGCGTCGTTTTCACCACTTGTCTTGCACTTGATTGTCCTCACGCTTTACACAGAGACCCTTCCGGTCTTTGCAGTACATCCCCGTGTTCAGCTTGGGGAACGCAAGTAATTTTATGTTTCACCAGTAAAGTCTTGACTTACGGAGCTAATTTAACAGAGTCTAAAATCAAATCCGTGTCTCCATCTTCCCCAGAGCATAGAAAACTTTGATCGTTCAAACTGCGTTTCTTCCCTCTGCTGGTGTTATCTTGTATCATTTTTTAAAACTGCCAAATTAAATGTTATTACCGTTGTTCCAGGCATAGTCTGTTTATATCCATCCACACCTGTCATTTCATTCCTTGTCATCCTGTCTCCCATCTCAGCTTCCTCCTGGGATCATTTTCTTCCTGAGGCAGATTCCTCTTGTGAACTGAAGTAATGCTGTCTTAGCTCATCTTTTAAAGTCTCCATTCAGCTGAGCATACTGAGTAACGCTCGGGGGCAGGGGTG
>PVHY01030028.1:0-13813 GCA_004024945.1 Uropsilus gracilis
CGTGCAAGCCTTAAAAGCGGGGGGGGGGGGGGGGGGGGGGAGAGAAGATCACAAATTTGATAGTATTTTGCTATAATAGCCAGAGCAGGCAAGGATCATTTCCCACCCAGATACATTCCATTAACCATTAAGTTCCCATAACAAGTTGTGGAACCTAAGCAAATTTTAGAACCTAAATAAGTATCAATTTCTTTCTTTCTTTGTGATCCATTCACTTAATCTTTTTAAAAAGTTGTAATCTTATGCTTTTATTTTTTATCACAATTACACAAATAGTCAAATAATTCCATAAGGGTTATAATCAAGAAAAGCATCCTCACCATTGCCCTCTGCTTAGAGTCCTTCCCACCTTTAGCTATATTTGTTGGTATTAGCCAACAATAACAATAAATATGTATTGCACTTCTGGAATGTTCAGGTGTGGACTCTTGGTTTCCCACCATGCAAGGCAAGAATGAGCTCTCTTCCATCATCTCCAATCCCATCTCAGCTTGATATATGTATACTGCTTGTTTCTCATTCCCCCCATGATTATATTGCAATAATACCAACATCATTAAGCTACATATATGTTATGATTAATATTCCTTTTCTTAAAAAAACCTAATAATTGTCTTATTTTCAGTTTTCTTCATATATTTTTTTGCTTTTCTTGCTCATTCTAAAATCATCAATTTTTTAAAATTTTTCATTAAGAGGCATCAAAAGCTATTTCAATATTTATTTCTTAAATTTCTCAAATGTTTCCTGTAAATTGCTTGCCCTTTATGCCCACCACAGTTACCCTCCCAGGATATCCTTTTATTAAGATCTTGATGGTTTCTTTTGCCTCTGTCTTGTGTAGTATCCCTTATATCTTAAATTACCCCCTCTATTTTTTTCTTGATTTACTATTTTGGGTAGAGTCAATCTACACTGGTTTCCTGAAAAAGAAAGTTAATTTGTTTGTATTAACTTCTGTTAATACAGAAGCATTAAATTCTGTTTTAGAAGTGGTTTCCTTTTGGAATTTTGAAAATAATTGCCTTCTAATTTCTACTGTTGTGAGAGTGGTCTGAAGCTACTGTAGTTTCTGGAACCTCACAGTGACCAGATCTTTCAGTTAGGGGAACAAGCTGCAGCTGGGTCTCCTATTGTTGACTAAACTCCTATGCCTACGAAATGTCCTGGCCAATGTTCAGGCTAGCTAGCCCAGCTCATGTATATTTATAGCAAATGTTGCCTTCTAGACCTGTCTTAAGTGGCAACATCCCAGAGTTATGTTGTTAGCACTGGAAGGAAGTTGAGAGATCGCTGGATCACTCAATGGGTAGCAGATTCCAAGCACTTTCAACACTTATATTCTAATTCCAAGTAGCAAAGTTACAAGGCTTAGGATTCTCAGGACTGCCAAATGATTCCTGATACATGGCAGATATAGGGTACTTCCCATCTTGCTGGCACTGCAGACATGGATAAGCAATTGCGGCACTGTTTTCTAAGGGGAAACTCAGAATGCTTTTCAATATAGCACTCCAAGACTTCAGGTAAAGCTGGCTCCAATACAATTCCATCAGTAAAGAAAGTAAGACCCAAACACTAAATTGCCTATCTAAGATCCTGCATCTGGCTGGTGTCCCAGCTGGGCTGACTGTGGCTCTCCTTGATGGTCTCACCAGTGCACAGTACTTCATTCTAATTCCAAGTAGGAGATTATGATGTGTATTTGCAAAGCCTGCAGATGGTCAATAGGACAGGTAAAGCAGAAATATCCAGACAAGAGACGCTTTGTCTCATGAGTTAGAGCTGGCAATCCTTTTTATTGCAAAGGGTTAGAAGCTATATTTCCTATGTTCATCTAATATTTGGCCACATTCTTTGTTTGGCCACGTTTTTTGTTTGACCAGCTGCAGCTGTGATTCAGGTCAATACCATATTCAGCCTTTATCCTGTGTATGCTGTTTTCTGTTTGCATTTCTACCTCAAACTCCCCAGGCTGATAAATCACTGGAAATCTGAGTATCAGTATGGTAAAAATAGTTTCCCAATGCTAGTTATGGTGCAGATCAGAATCTGATCTTCTGACACCACCACTACCACCTAATGTAACTGGTTAATCATTTGTCCATGCCCTTAGACTGCTCTAGTTTTTTTAATTGAAAGGAGCTTATTCTGAAAAGGGAAATCAAAAAGTTCTCCTGACTGCAGAGATAGTACCTTTAGGCCAGGTAATACTGAATGGATGCAAGATCATGTCTCCACCCTGATGTAGTCATAGTGTCAATCAGCAATGCTAAATGCAAGTGGAAACTCAGCATCAATAAATGAGTATGAGTAAGTTATGACTTCAGGAATGTCATAAGAAGCCTGATCTATAAAGAAAGATAACCTGATATGAAACTTTCTAAAATTAGACCCAAGTGGGTGGATAAAAATATGTGTGAGACAATGAAATACTATTCATTAATCAAAAAAGACAAACTTATGTCATTCACAGCAACATGGATAGAGCTAAGAAGGAATCACGTTAGCAGAAATAAGCCAGAAAGAAAGTGAGAAATAGGGATCAGTCTCACTTATCTGAGGGATATAGGGAAAGCAAACAAACAAACAGAAAAGAAAAATTTTAAACTGCCAGCAGAACTAAAGCATAAAACAAGAAGGGGAGAGGGGGTATAACTAGGAGAGAGATGGGCACAGAGATCAAGATGATGGTTCACGGGTTACAAGGTGATGGGAGACCCTCGGGGTAGACACAATGATATATATATATATATATCACATATTCATATATATGTGCAATCAATTTATAAAAATAAAATTATTTTTAAAAATATGTGTGAGAAAGGGAATCTTTTCCTTATTTCCTCAAACTGAATCAAAATACCAATATTCCACCAATCCACAAGCATTTTGCTTTGCCAAAGGCCTGGGCTTTGATCAATTCTTATGTCTGTTTCATGAGGGCAGAAGTGTGCTTGAAACATTTTACAGAAATGAGATGTTTGACATTTTTAATATCCAACCTGCCTGTAAATTATACTGTAAAGATGAATCAATGGATTGTGACAAGTCATACACACCCCCAAGTGAGACTGTAGTAATTCCCCAAAGAAAGATGCTACAACAACTTGAATTTTCCTCCAAAAGACAAGGTTTTTGGAGTTTTTGGAGTTGTGTGACCATGGGCACACAAGCTCAAGCTACCTTGCTCAGCTGTGACTAATCAGTTTCCCAGAGGACACTGGGATATCCTGAGCTGAGTGGCTCCAGAGGAAATAGACAGCAATGAATCACAGTGCTCAGGAGTGGAAAATGCAATGTGATTCACATTAACAAAAAGAAAAGGTTGAGGGAGAAAAAGCAACTACAAATCAAACCCCCCCACACACACACACACACATACACACACACACACACACACACACTCACTCATCAGGAAATGCCTTCTTGTTCATGTCAGTGTAACTTCTGCTTTTTAAACTTCAAAGAAAAAAAGGCAAATTTTCCAAACACAGTCCAATAAAATTATGGTAAAATTGAACCAGCATAATGTATTATGTAGCTATATAGAAAGAAGGAAATTGTCATATTTGAAGTTGTAAAGAAGAAATAAGTCAATATATTATATTTGGCTAAACCTGAACATTTTTGCTGAATTTTGTCAAAATTTTAAATTTTAATTTTTGCTTAAAGGACACTTTAACTTTGTAGGTAGACTTTTTGCCTTATTCTAACCCTTCTTTCAAGTGGCATCATTTAATTTCTCAATAATGTTATTTAGGAACAAAAAAATAGGAGATGAAAGTTGTGCTGCTTAGAGTTCAAGCAACAAAAAGTACAACAAAAACCAACAAAGGGTTGGGCATGGTGATGCATGCCTGTAGGTGGCAGCCTAGGAAGCTGTGGCCGGGGCCAGGGATCACGGTTTGAGTCCTGCCAGGGGGCACATAGTGAGATCTAGGTCCAGAAAAATATAGCTGGGCATGGTGGCGCACACCTCTAATCCCAACTACCTGGGAAGCTGAGGCTGGGGATTGCTTGAGTCTATGGTACCCTGGGCAATGTGAGCCTGCGGTTCCACAGGCAAAAATAGACAAACCTAGTCTCAAAAAAAAAAAAACAAAAACAAAAACAAAAAACCAACAATTAGGGCTAATCACTTAAAAACAATGGATATCATTGCATACAGTTAGTAGCATGATAGCATTTAGACTTCAAGTAAAAACAAATAAGTAATTCATGTGGGAACAATTTTGAGATTTTGGGGAGGTTTTTAAATGGGTAACTATGAATTTGAATTATTTGCTGAAAGAAAAACTACCAAGTTTACAAAACATCAAATGAAATTAATACTTAGTATATTTCAGCATCAAGGATGACCAAACTTATTTTAAAATCAGTATAAACAAGAAATTGAATATCTTAGTGTTCACAGGGAAAGTGTTGGATGAATTTTTTGAGTGAGATTGTTAAAGGACCATGCTAATTATTTTGAGCAGTGCTTATAATCAGTGGTGATTTTAGGAAAAAAGGAATAATGATAAAGAAAATGTCACTTTTATTTGGAAAGTGGTATCAATTTGAGTCAGCCATGTGATAGCTCTGGTAGGAGGTAGGAGGGGGTGTGCTGAGGGAAGGAGATAGCATGAGGGAAGGAAAGAGGAACATGAGGGAAGGAAATAAGAAGTGACACAGAATAAGTGACACTTATCCACACACCATATATCCACACACATATTCTGGGGTGTTCCACCTGGGTCAATCTTTGAATTTGTTTTTTTCTGAATTTTCCAAATTTGGAAACTTCTTGGTCAAGTTAACCAAATGACTAAAATTTCCACTTTTTATTTTGTTGTGCAAGCTCAAAGGCACACAGCTATACTCCCATTTTCCAGCAAAAACAAAACAATGTCAGAAACAGCATTTCAGGCTCAAATTATTTTGATCTCTGTAGTGGCAGTTAGTGTTTCTATTTTATATTCTGACCAACTTAACAAAATTTGCAATTTACCAAGACTTGAGGATATTATTCATTTCAAATTACCCATGAGGAAAAAATTTTATAAACACATCTGGTTTTTTTTAATCAATTATCCTACACAGGTATACCTCAGATATCACAGGTTCAGTTCCATACCATTAAAATAAAGCAAATATTGCAATGAAATGAATCACGCCATTGTTTTTGGCTTCCCAATGCATACAGAAGCCTTTATATTATAATCTGTTAAGTGCACAACAGGAATATGTTTAAGCAAAATGGTACATACCTTAGTTTAAAAGTACTTTAAAGCTAAAAGTTGTTAGCCATCAGCTGTCTTCAGTGAGTCATAATCTTTCTTGCTGGTGGAGGTAATTAAGGTTAGTCTTCTCCTTGACCTTGACTGGCTACTGACTGATCAGGGTGGTGGTTGCTGAAGGCTGGGGTGGCTCTGATGATTTCTTAAAATAAGAAAACAATACAATTTGCTGCACTGTTTAATTTTTCCTTTCACAAAAAATTTCGCTGTAACATGCAATACTGTTTGAAAGCATTTTGCCCACAGAGCTGCTTTCAAAAGTGTAAGTCTAATACCTCAAACCCTACTGCTGCCTTATCAACTAAGTTTTGTCATACTCTAAATCCTGTGTTATCATTTTAACGATGTTTATGGGATCTTCACCAGTAGTAGGTTCCATCTCAGGAGACCAATTTCTTTGCTTATACATAGGGAGCAATTCTTTATGTTCAAGTGTTATGAAACAAACAAAAGGACAAGAAAAAGTTAAAACTAACAAACAAATAGAACTAAAGCATACAGCAAAGAAGGGAAAGGGAAGAGGGTGAAATTGGGGAGAGATGAGTATAAAAGATCAAGATGATGGTTCACCGGTAAAATGGTCGTTGAAGAACCATGGGGTAAACAATGATGTAAAATATAATTTAGAAGATAGATAGATAGATAGATAGATAGATAGATAGATAGATAGATAGATAGATAGATAGATAGATAGATAGATAGATAGATAGATAGATAGATAGATAGATAGATAGATAGATAGATAGATAGAAAGAAAGAAAGAAAGAAAGATAGATAGATAGATAGATAGATAGATAGATAGATAGATAGATAGATAGATAGATAGATAGATAGATAGATAGATAGATAGATAGATAGATAGATAGATAGATAGATAGATAGATAGATAGATAGATAGATAGATAGATAGATAGATAGATAGATAGATAGATAGATAGCCAATAAAAAGGTATGTGTAATAATTCACATCTTCAAATTACACTTCTAATTCTATTTTGTTATTTCCACTTCATCTACAGCTACTACTGTCACAGATGTCTTCAAAAACTCAGTCATCCATGAGAATTTGAATATACTCCTTGAAAACTCCCATTTATGTTAATAGTTTTACTTCAATCAATGAGTCATGACTGCTTAATGACACCAAGAATAGTGAATCTGTTTCAGAGGCTTTCTATTTACTTAGGCCAGATCCATCAGAGGAATTACTACTTATGTCAGCTATATATTTACATATATATATAAATTTATGAAATTTAGTTCTTAAATAATAAGACCTGAAAGTAAATATGACTCCTTGAACCATGGCTACAGAACAGATGTGTTAGCAGGCATAAAAACAACTTTCATCTTATTGTACATCTCCATCAGAATTCACATATGACCATTTGCATTATCAATGAGCAGTAATATTTTGCAAGGAATTTTTTTCTGAGCAGTAAATTTCAACAAGGGGTTTTAAATCTTTAGGAAACCATGTTGTCAACAGATATACTATTATCCAGGTTTAGTTGCTCCATTTATAGAGCACTGAGTAGATGTAGCATAATTCTTAAGGATTCTACAAAGTTCAAATGGTAAATGAGCATTAATTTAAACTTAAAGTCACTGAGATGGGGACTGGGACCCTTGGAGACATAACAAGAGGAACAAGGACTTTGACCCTGAAACATGGGATCCCAGGGGATAGAAGAAGGAAAAATCAATAAGAAAAAACCCCATGACACTACCATTGGCTAATCTATGTTAGGACATTGGTCAAGGTTGATCAGTGAAGAAACTCCATGATCAACACAGCTCATCTCCTAGACCCAAAATAAGAGCATAATTATAAAACCCCAAAGTTGTTTTCAACAACCCATTCAGGTCCCTTCTTCTGTGTATGTATGGAAGTTGTTTGCTTTTTGTCTGTCTTTGCATAAATCTCTTCAGGTCTATGGCTCTCATAGGAGTTGAACTGTTTCTTTAATGCTTGTGGCTTTGTTCCCAGGAGCTGGCCTGTGTCTTTATAAAAATGTCCTTTGGTTTGCATGCTTACTGTTTTCTAAGTGAAGTGTTTCAAGTCTTTATTACATCAGCCACAGTTCCTAGTTTGTCATATTGTGTCATGCAACATATCTGGGGGGCTCATTCACAACAGTCAGGCCTCATATTTGGGGGCCTGTCAGTGTCACAACCACAATGCAACATCATCTCCAGGATAAACCCCTGACAAGTATGATAGTTGTCCCTTGTAGCTCTGAAAGCAGGCATTGACTTCTCTTCATCAGCTATAGATTCCTTAGATGGCATCTTCTTCAATATAAGGCTATTTGTTATTTGTCTACACTGAAAACTCTGTTGTGTAGTGTAGCTACCTTTACCTAGTATCTTACCTAGATCTCCTAGATAATGTGCTATCTCTTCTACACTGGCTTTTGCTGCTTCACATTGCTTTTAGATCTTATGAAGATGGCTCCTTTCCTTAAACCTCAAGAACCAATCTCTGCTAGCTTCAAACTTTTCTTCTGCAGCTTCACTTCTCCCAGGCTTCCCAGACCTGGAGTTAGGGCCTGCTATGGATTAACTTTGGTTGAAGGGAATGTCATGGACAGTGTGATCTACTACCCAGATAACTAAAGTTTTCTCCACATTGGCAATACAGTCACTTCACTTTGCTATCACTCATTTATTCACTGGAGTAACATGATTCTCGCCCTTGACAAGTTTTCCTTTGCAGGCACAGTTTGGCTAACTCTTTGGTCCAAGAGGCTTAGATTTCTGCCTCTCTTGGCTTTTACCACACCTTGCTTAATCACTAAGCTTAATCATTTCTAGCTTTTGATTTAAAATGAGAAACATGTGACTTTTCCCTTGAAGAGTTGGAGGCCCTTATAAGGTTATTCATTAGCCTAATTTCAATACCGCTGACTTCAGAGAATAGGGAGACCCATGGAAAGGGATAAGGGAGAACATCTGATTAATGGAGCAGTCAGAACATGCACACTTATCTGTTTTTAAATTTTTTTAAATAATTTATATATATATATAAATCTATTAAGTTTGCCATTTTACATGGCCAATGTTCATGGTGTTGTCCCCCAAAATTTAAATAATGATAGCAAAGACCATCGCTCACAGATCACCATAGTAGATAAAGTTGTAACAAAAAGTTTGAAATGTGGTAAGAATTACCAATATGAGACACTTAGTAGCATACACATTTGATAAAATGTCACCAATAGGCTTGCTTGATACAAGATGGCCACAGGTTCCAATTTGCACAAAAAAAATAAAACTGCAGTATCTGCAAGCACAGTAAAACAAAAAAGAACCTAAGTTGAAGAAAGTTTCAAATCATTATAGCAGCTTTTCTTCGTTTTCTTTAGTGGCTATATAATTGTCTGATTATGCCAAAATTCAAACAAATTAAATAGCAATGCAAAATTCTTTTTCCTATCTAGTGCAAAGTCCTTGGGGATATTTAGCTACTGCTTTGCTCAGCTTTAAAAGCTACAAATTTCCTCTCTCCATCACAATCTCTGGAGCATGCTATAGCTGATGCTGATGGTGCCTCACACATGTATCTTCAGCACCCATCATTCCCATTACATGTCAAGGGTTTCCCACTGCAAGAACCTGGAGCTCTTTTCTGAAGACTCTGAAGCAGGAACACACTCTGCTCACTCATGGTGGATCAGATAACCCGGGCATGATTCCCTTTGGAGCAGTCTCCATCAACAATGAATAGGAACTGGGGCTAAGTACTCCTGTTTGCTCACTTTGTGGGTTGAAGTAACTCTGAGGTGGGGTGGATACTGTCTTCCAGAACTCCGCAGCAGGGCTGAGTCCCAGTTGCCCACAATGGTAATCTGCTCATTAACAAAATGATTTTGACTCATCTCCCTACTCCCTCTGCATCCTCCTGAAATCATCTAGCAAATAAGTTACTTGCATCTAAATCCTTATCTCAAGTCTACTTTGGGGAACCACAAACTGAAATGCCAACAAGAAGGGATACTTCATGACTGGCTCATATATCTGGTGCTTTTGCTCAATCCTAGTGCATTTAAACGGGGCCGGGCACAATGGCTCGTGCTTGTAAGCTTCAGCCTATGAAGCGGCCAGGGCTAGGGATCGTGGTTCGAGTCCCGCCTGGGGCCTGTAGCGAGACCAAGTTTCAAAAAAAAGCTGGGCATGGTGGTGTGCACCTGTAATCCCAGCTACCTGGGAAGCTGAGGCTGGGGATTTCTTGAGTCTGTGGTACCCCGGGCAACGAGAGCCTGGGGTTCCACGGGCAAAAATAGCGAGACCTAGTCTCAAACAAAACAAAACAAAACAGGTCACTAAGTTTACAGGTATTTTGAAAGACAATAAAGCCAATGATTTTACTCATGGGTTAGAATATTCTACTGGACCAAATAAGGTGGCAAGATTAAGACATAAGATTTGAGATCTATGTTCACTTACTTGCTTGACTGATTAATGCACAAAGTATAAGTAAATTACAAGTGTTTGGAAAGATAATAAATCACTCAAGAATTGGGTTTCTTCCACAGACCTCCTTCTGGGGCCAACAAGACAGCAGTCAAATCACCCTTAGAAATGCTTTATGACTTATAACTCCCAAAAAGCATAAAACAGCAAGCCTTTTCCATACTTGCTTGGAAAAAAGGCCTGTAAATTTATGGCAGCAAATTTCAACCAACTTGAAAGCTTTGCCTTTTCTCTTTCCAGAGAAATTGTATTCATGCCAAATGGGAGTGCCAAGGTACTGAAAAGAACAAAGAAATGACATTTCACAGAATCCAAAGCTTTTCCCTAAAAGCAAGAAAATAAACACATCAATATAATTAACAATTTATTCATTGCACATGCTGCTCTTACTTTATTCTGATAAGCCTCAATAACTGGTACACACAGGCATCAAGTCTAACCATTGCAGGCAGCTGTCGAGGTGGTAACAAGTTGCTGTGGGAGGAACAAGCTCAATCACCCCAGACACTTCAGGAGTCCACAATACACAAAGCCATGAGAAAGAGTAACAATGCCCAGCTAAGTCTGAGATAACAAAGAAGCCTCTGGAACCTGAGGGTGTGTGGTATTTAATAAACATGTCATCTCCCATTAGTAACAAATTAGACTATCATTACAGATTTGGGATTTTGTCCAAAGTGATAACTAGACTGGCATTGAGTGAAGGCTTTTACATTCCACATTATTTTTGCCTAATTTGCCAGGAGGCAGAGGAAATATAGTAGAATGCCTCACGATTCTAAGCCAAGGCCAATTGCAGAAACGAACCCTGATACAGGAAAAAAAGAATTATTTGCCTCTTGCCTTGTTTTTAGCAATATTATTTGCTTTAGTCAATGCAATAGCACAGAAATAACAGTTAAGAAGCTTCCTGGAAGGCCAGGCACAGTGGCTCGTGCTTGTAAGCGTCAGCCTATGAAGCGGCCGGGGCTAGGGATTGCGGTTCGAGTCTCGCCTGGGGCCAGAAGCGAGACCAAGTTCCAAGGAAAAAATAGCTGGGTGTGGTGGTGTGCGCCTGTAATCCCAGCTACCTAGGAAGCTGAGGCTGGGGATTGCTTGAGTCTGTGGTACCCTGGGCAACGAGAACCTGCGGTTCCACGGGCAAAAATAGCCAGACCTAGTCTCAAAAAAAAAAAAAAAGCTTCCTGGGTTTCCATTTGCTCTCCTGGGCTTCTGTCATAGGTAGAGCTTCCCTCCAGCAGCTGCTGCCCACAGCCTGGACTTAGAATGTGTTCAGGTGGAACAGGTCGGCAACCTGACCCCACAAGAAACCACGGAGGGTGGAGCAGTTGTCCAGGTGAGCAGGTTGGGATCAGCTATTCTCATCACCAAGATCAGAACTAGCTCACGAGGTCTGTCCAGCTAACCCCAACCCCGGTCAGCAAGCTCCAGCCTTAAGTTACAAGTGATAAATAAGTGCTTATTAATAATTAATAATTCATTAATAATGAATCTTAAAGAAGTCTGCTATATAACAAGAGGTAATGTAGAGAATAACAAAAAGTATAGAAAGCCAAGGGGAATATTATGTACAGTAGGTTTTCCCTTTTTCTTTCCCTGGACAAATGGGTGGCAGCACACAGGATAAAGTTATAATTCCTTTAAAATATCTTCATAATTCTTCTAAGAATACCACAGCTCCCATATCCCCAGGTGGGATAATTCCAAGATGTAGTCTCCACAGTCTGTCTCAGATTCCCAGGATTGAGCCACAATGGCCCACAATTGCCTACTGATGGTAGTCTCTCCCCATCTTGCTCCTCTCACTCTCTTGCTGTGTTTCAGGGCATCACTGCATATGTAAATCGCTGCATACTAATTTTTGACCCAAACTAATAAACAGCTCATTTTTCACAAATAATAATTAGCTTCACCAAGTACTAGGTGAGCACTTGAAACTGCCAGGCTCCATAAAATGCAGATGACTTCAGTCCCTGTGCCTCAGTTTCCCCATCTATAAAATGGAGACAACACCAGAGTCTACCTACCTCTCAGAGCTGTTGTAAAGAAAGAAAATGTATCTTTTCTGAAACAGGACCTGGCTCACAGCAAGCTTTCAATATATGACACTTATATTACCATCAGGGTTGGAAATTTATCAGCTAGTGTTGAAAAGAATGGGTAGGAATTGAGAGAGAAAAAAAGAGAACACAAAGGAAGAGGTTTGATCTTCACAAGCCCACTTTAAAATTCTTAGTCAGCTGATGGCAGTACTAGCTTTTGACTAAATACTAATTAACAGGAAAAAATGAAGACCTCTCCATCACTGATACCTGTAGCCAGCAGCGTAGAGGAAGGAGCTGGATGCCAGAGAGGATAAAACAAGGACATCTGGGGGGACAAGCCAGTTGGGTTGTATTCCGAGGAGCCTCAAAACTCAGTCAGCAGGAAGGAGGCAGTTCACCAGGCTGGTGTTAAAATCACACATCCCAGAGTTAGCAGCTTCCAAAGGTTGCTTGCATAACCCTAGGGATCAATTTTCACTGATGTCATCCCACCAGCCCAGCCTTCTCAGTTATACACTCCATACAGCTTAGAGAGCTCAGATCCAACAGCTCCAGGGCAAGGAGGAAGGAGGAAGGAGGAAAACCTGTTTGCTCAGCTCACACCTGGCTGGGGCAGTCTTTTTTATGGATACCACAAACCATGTGAGCATAGCAGTGTTTAGGGCACTGTTCTATGGAACCAATCACACAGCCAACTTCTATGATCCCTTTCCAATGCCTAACTATGTAATCACTGACAATCTGGTGCTATTCTGCATCGGATCTTGGGTCTCAGGTTTCCCATTGTAAAGGGAGGATAAAAATAATTCCACACTTATAGGGTTATTGTGACAATGAATATGATGGTGTTATCAGGGTTGTTCTTAAATAACACCTTCTTGAAACTTTGCAGGGAAAGAATACAACAGGAAACAGACCATTTGACCCTTCTCTTCCCACTTTGCTGGTCCTTCCCACTTCATCTGACTCTTCCAGGAAGCAAAATCCATCAGATAAAGTCCAGGGAACTTTAAATGTCAGCAGCAGGAAGTATGTAGAGAAGTAAAGTGATTTGAGGTTTGTCAAATCAACACAGGACTCTTTCTACTGAGTTAGACAAGGGAGTGGATGGTTTCCACTTCACCTCTGATCTATTGCTAGTCTCATCACCAGTTGACAATGGGAGAGGAGAGAGCAGCAAAGGGGGAAAAAATTGTCCATCTACTACAATAACATGCCCTGTGCTTGCCTCTACCGCTCCTCCCCTCCCTTAACTCAATGGCTCCTTTTTACAGACTTAGGTGGTAGAGAAATGGGGGAAGTTGCCCATGGGTCTTCTAGTCTGTGTCCATCTCAGCCTCTTTTCAATCCAGCTCCATTCATCTCATAAGTTACAAACAAACCAGCAAAAGATACCTTTTCCACCATCTCCATTGGAATATTTTTAACTCCACTGATGAAACATTTGCATTTTATTTGGTGTTCTGTGTTGTAAAGATAGCTACAGTTCTCTAACCTCCTGGAGTACCTGCCCTTTATAAGGCCACCTTGCATTTCCTTCCAGCAGGGCTGGAATCTATCTGTCTTGAACATGGACTGGTCTGAGAGTTGCGTTGGCTCAGAGAGTGTGGAACAAGAGCACAGCAATAATCTCAAGACTTAGCCTTAAGAAGTCATGTGTGTTCACTCTTTGGAGTCCTGGAAAGTCACTGGAAGATTCCAGAAAAGTACAGTAAGGGTGAGACCTCCAAGTTGAGGCCCCCTTCAAACACCCAGCTCCCAACCAACATGGCTGCTGACTGAAGACTCATAGGTTAATGTGGGTAGCAACACATTAGGCCTGCTTGAGTTCAAATCATCAACCTGAAGACTCATGAGCTATATAAGTGACCAATGTGTTCAGGTTCAGGAGTAGTTTGTTAATTGCAAGCTTTCGATGGATTATACAATAAAAACACAACCAACAAATTCAAGTTGCCTAACACTTTTCATGCATTCACTTATCCTTTTTTTTTTTTTTTTTTTTTTTTT
>PVHY01030029.1:0-13756 GCA_004024945.1 Uropsilus gracilis
AAAGAAAGAAAGAAAAGAAATACTGAATTATACCGAATTAGTCACCAGCTGGTCCACTCTTGGGGCCTCTCAGACCGACAGAGGCTAAATGAGCTTTGCTAGTCTCCTCCAATTCTGATTCATGAAGCCAATGTTTGGTTTTGGACTCTGTTCTTTAGAGAGGCCAGAAAAAAAGAAAAAGCCCGATTTTCCATTCTGGAAGAGCAACATGGAAATGTCAGATGCTCTGGGGAAGGGGTAGGTCAGGGAAGACACTTTGCCACCTACTTTTTTTTTTTTTTGAGACTAGGTCTCGCTATTTTTGCCCATGGAACCACAGGCTCTTGTTGCCCGGGGCACCACGGACTCAAGCTATCCCCAGCCTCAGCTTCCCAGGTAGCTGGGATTACAGGCGTGCACCACCACGCCCAGCCATTTTTTTTGGAACTAGGCCTCGCTATGGGCCCCAGGTGGGACTCGAACCACAATCCCTAGCCCCGGCCGCTTCATAGGCTGAAGCTTACAGGCACGAGCCACCAAGCCACCGTGCCCGGCCTTACCACCTACTCTTTATACCAGGAAAGATGGGATTTTCACAGGCAGATGGAAAAGCTCAGGCATCCACTCTTAAAAGGCCTTAAGGCCATTTCTTGTGCATCATTAGCTAAAGAAGCACTCCTCTTTAACCCTTCCCTGCAAAGTGCTATTCTCCATTTTCAATAAATTGGTATGCACTCTTAGTTTTAGGTGTACAATGTAATGACTTGGTACTTGCATATACTGTGAAATGATCACAATAAGTCCATAACATTAGAGTATTACTCTCATAGATATGGAACCTAAGATTCAGAGAGGGCAAGTAACTAGCACATAGTCACACAGCCAGAGCAGAATTGAGGTTTTAATATGGGTGTGTCTAATTCTAACACAGAGGAATTTTTTTTTTTTTTTTTTTGAGACTAGGTCTTGCTATTTTTGCCTGTGGAACCGCAGGCTCTCGTTGCCCGGGGTACCACAGACTCAAGCAATCCCCAGCCTCAGCTTCCCAGGTAGCTGGGATGACAGGCGTGCACCACCACGCCCAGCTATTTTTTTGGAACTAGGTCTGGCTACAGGCCCCAGGCGGGACTCGAACCGCGATCCCTAAGCCCCGGCCGCTTCATAGGCTGAAGCTTACAAGCACGAGCCACCGTGCCCGGCTAACACAGAGGAATTTTATGAACTCATGTTTCTTCCTTTCTGAGAATGTAGGAGAGGGCTGGATGTAGGAATTCCACATGGCATTGACAGCCTTTATTTCATTCTTTACAGTGAAGGTTACTTTATTTAACCTTCACTGATCTGATACTTATTAGATGTCAGGTATTGTCAGAACTTACCGTATCTTATGATGCCATCATTTACAAATTAGGGAACTTCAGCACGGAGATATGAAGGAACTTATCCTAGGTCACACAGTAAATGGTGAGGGGATTTGGACCCAGGCAATTGGATTTCAGAGTCAGACCCAGGAGCAGAAAGGGTATACAAGTGGATGCATCACAAATTAAAAATAAACTGGGACATCTCCCAAAGTTTGTGGAAAGAAAACCCATTCGTTGCCCAGTCAGAATGAAGAGAACTTGTGCTGAGAGTCTGCCCCAGGCGGTTATCTTCGCTGAGTTCACAGCCCTTGGGGTAGTGGGGGGCGGGGTTCCTGCAAGATGGCGGAATTCTTTTTTTTGTTTGTTTTTTTTGAGACTAGGTCTCGCTATTTTTGCCCGTGGAACCGCAGGCTCTCGTTGCCCAGGGGGCCACAGACTCAAGCAATCCCCAGCCTCAGCTTCCCAGGTAGCTGGGATGACAGGAGCATGCCACCACGCCCAGCTCTTTTTTGGGGACTAGGGTTCCTACGAGCCCCAGGCGGGACTCGAACCGCGATCCCTCGCCCCGGCCGCTTCATAGGCTGAAGCTTACAGGCACGAGCCACCATGCCCGGCCTAGATGGCGGAATTCTTATCCACTCAGGCTCTGAATGTGACAAGGGTCCCGAACCGGATACCCTCCAGCGCCCAGGCCCTCTCCAGAGGCATCAAGCCCTGTGTGAGAAAGAGGTCTCCCAAGATCTGTGTCCACCTGGAGCTGGGTTCATCTGCAGCTCCTGGCACGATTATAATAACATCAACCCACAACTTCGCCTTTCAGGAGTTTCCAATTCAGTTGTGGAGATAAGACAAACACCTGAAAATTTAGCTGAGATAATAGTTGTTTCACTGCTTCTCGAATCTCAGAGGCAGGAAAACACCCTAGTCTCAGAATACAGTGAAATAGGTACCCATTCCTTTTCTCCACTCACAGATAAAATAAATCTTTTTTTTTTTCTAAAGAGACTAGGTCTTGCTATGTTACCCAGAATCGTCTCGAACCCGCGGACTCAAATGAACCCCAACCTCAGCCTCCCAGGTAACGGATTACTGGCGCGCGCCACCACGCCCGGCTCAAAGTCTAAAAATTTTAATGGAGACAAAATAAACAAAACAAAATTGAATAGAGAGAAATAAGCAAAATAAATGACAAAGTACTGAAATAAAATTAGTAAAATGAAACGGACATGATATAACAAACCAAGTAAATAATGAAGTGGGATAAACGAAATTTAAAAAAAACCTAAATGTTGGATCCCCCTCAAGCCCTGCACCCCTGTGGTGTTCAGGGCGGTTAAGTGCGGAGCCTCGTGTGTAGATGGCGCTCTCCGGGTACGCTCACCGAGCCGCCGGTAGGTGGCGCTCTGCACCTCGCGCGGCGCCACTGTGCGGATCCTGGTCCCCGGGCGCAGTTTTGGCCTCCGCCTGTGCTGCGCCTTTGCGGTGGGACCTTTTAGCGCATCGTCAGTTTCAGCTAAAGCAAGTATAGCACCCCCACCACCTGCGGTCCTTCGCTGCACAGCCCGAACCTGAGCCGCGTACTTGGAGCTCCTGCAAAGCGTCACTTTCAAACGCTGGGTTCTTGCATAGAAACATCACTGTGGAGCGAGGCTCGAGAATGACTCGTTCAACGCCGAGATCGTCGTCGACGGGATTCTTGCTTCACATACAGCACTTGAAAGTGTTAAATAACATCTTGAACCAACACTTCACCTGCCTGGTACCTCCGGGGAAAAGGTCTTCATTCAAAAAAAGTTCCAGAGTGGCTACCTGTGGCCCTGGCGGGATTAACTGCTGCAGAGGATGTAGGCGGGAGGCTTCGCCATCCGCTCCAAAGACCCCAATGAGGCCGTGCTGGGGGAGGGGCGCGTGGGGGTGGGGATGGGGACCAGGGGCTGCTCGCATGCAAATGCAGCTGTGACAATCCGGCCCGGCGCCTCCGCGCCTCCGGGAGGCCGAGGCTGGAACAAAGCATTAGCATTTTCTACATGTGAAAAGCCCGCATTCCTGGGCGGGGAGGCCGCGAGGGGCACCGCCCCCCTCTCCCCATTCACACTCGGGACCACACAGAGCGCCTCTCGCGCCAAAAGCTGGAAGGTTCGTTTCAGCTTTTCTTTTGACCCGGGCGATGCATACGAAATGTAGATATTTCCCTAAACGCCGGCTTTGACATTTAATGCGATCCTAAGTAGTCTGAAATGTGGATGGGATTAGGAGGAGGCTTGGGGCCCACAGGGACACTTGGCCAAATCCTCCTAAATCCTCCAGGACAATTGTTTGTCACCACACGGATCCCCTTTGCCCCAAATGAGGGGCCTAATGAACTTCACTGCCTCCTCCCGTGGCACCCCCACTCCTACCCCAGAGCCTGCATTTCTGCTCTGTTCTTCCTTCCCAGGGAGAAAGGGAAGCCGATTGTGTGAATTGCTTGCTTTGTGTGTGTATGGGTTTGGTTACTTTAGGTTGGGCCCCCTGTTTGACCAGTAACCCAACCATCCTAGGCCACTATTTAACTCTCTCTCCATAAGGTTCAGCGGGTCAAGGATGCTGAGACCCTGTGAAGCTTGGAGTTAAGGCCAGTCCCATCTAGAAAGAAGTAGGTGCCACGACTTCACCAGGTCCAGGAAGGAAACATCACCCAAAACTCTGTTCAGTGGACTACTGTTTATTAGAACAATCCCCACACTGTATAGTATACAGCCCTGTCTTCAAAGTAGGCCAGGAGGGGAAAGAAAACAGTTGACAAAGAACAGAACATAGACTGTGCCTGCAGTTCTGCCTCGTTACCATGGGGCCCAATAAAAATGTTCACCAGCTCAGAACAGGCACTCAGTAAACACGTGTGGCATGGAGAACTGAGGCATAGGGAAATCTTGGCAGTTAGGACCACGGAGAAGCAACGTGAGATGAGTCAGGGTGCCAAGAAAATCACCCCTGTCCTTTCGGGGTGCTTCTAGACTGGTGAACAGACAAGTATCAGACGGGTGAAGAAGGAAAATAGAAGTTTAAATAATTTCTTGTTTTTATAACCATATATTACTTAATGAATTTAATGTACTATACTATGTAAGTCTACCTTACTGTAGTATATTAGAGTCCGTATTTAGCTTGTTTTGAATTGTTCGAAAATAGAAGTTTAATAAGACGTTTAATAAGAATACATGTAAATACCTCCTATCTATCCAGGAAAGACCCAGCATGACTGACCCATGTGGCTTTAAGATGCCATCTTCAAGAGTTCAGCTAGTATAGGAGAGGCTAAAAGAAAGGGGAAGTCAGTTAGGGTTTACAGGGGGAAACAAAGGTACTTCTGCCTTTTCCCTTAAAAAGAGATAAAAGAGATAAACTCTTCCTGGAAAAGACCTTTGCAGAGTTTAGATATAAATCTCCAAAGCAGGGGCCAGGCATGGTGGTGCATGACTGTAAGTGGCAGACTAGGAAGCCACGGTCAGGGCCAGGGATGGTGGTTGAGTCCCGCTGGGGGCACATAGCGAGAACTAGACCCCCCCCCCCAAAAAAAAAAATAGCTGGGTGTGGTGGCACGTATCTGTAATTCCTGCTACCTGGGAAGCTGAGGCTGGGGATTGCTTGAGTCTGTGGTACCCCGGGCAACGTGAGCCTGCGGTTCCTTCCACAGGCAAAAATAGTGAGACCTAGTCTCAAAAAAAAAAAAAAAAAAAAATCTTCAAAGCAACTTTCACCTGCCTTCAGAGATGCTCCCATCTAGTAAATTTGTCAAATATGTTTTGGGGTGGCAAACTTTTCTCCCCCACAGATGGCTAAGAGTGGACATGTTGAAACTGGAAGAGACCTTTAGGGAGTGGAGAGGACAGAAGCAAAGGCCTGGCGTGGGGAATGGCACAGAATCTAGTATGGGTAATGCCCAGGGTGGAAGAGGGTGATCAATAGACCCTAACGAGAGTGGCACTGTGACCATGAAGAGAGCCTGTGGGTCTTCTGGAAGCCCTGGGCAGGAGAGGGCAGAGCTGTGTGAAGATGAGGAGGGACCCAAAGAGGGAGATAGGACTTGTCATCACAAGTCAAGGGCCTGAGCAAGGTAGGTGAGATGGGATGAGAATAGAGGTTACCAGTGCTTACTGTGTCTTCAGAACATCTTGTGTTTTTTTGAGGCTGGACATGTGAACATACCAACACCAGACTGCCAAGAGAAAAGACCACGCCGGGCTCGGTGGCTTGTGCCTGTTAGCGGTACCCTAGGAAGTTGTGGCGGGGACCAGGGATCACCGTTCGTGTCTCACTCGGGGCAAAGTAATGAGACCTAGTTCCAAAAAAATAGCTGGGCATGGTGGTATGTGTCTGTAATTCCAGTTACCTGAGAGGCTGAGGCTGGGGATTACTTGAGCCCATGGGTTCAAGACAACCTTGGGCAACATAGCGAGACAGTCTCTTAAAAATAAATTCAAAAAACCAAACAAACATATATATGGAGAATCTGCATGGATGTAATTTTTTTTTTTCAATTTGTTTTTTTTTTTTTTTTTTTTTGAGACTAGGTCTTGCTATTTTTGCCTGTGAAACTGCAGGCTCATGTTGCCCGGGGTACCACGGACTCAGGCAATCCCCAGTCTCAGCTTCCCAGGTAACTGGGATTATAGGTGCGCGCCACCATGCCCAGTTATTTTTTTGGAACTAGGTCTCCCTACATTGTCCCGGGCAGGACTCGAACTGTGGTTCCGGGTCCCTGCCGCAGCTTCCTAGGCTGGTGCTTATAGGCATGCGCCACCGTGCCCAGCCTAATCTGTCTTCTTTTAATGATGGTCAGACTCATAGGCGCCACTGATCCTCTGTTCTCCACACCAACAGTAGCACTTATTGGAAGACTCGAGGCACACTGAGAAAGGCCTATCTTTTTTGGGGAGACCAAGCCCCATAATGATAACTACTACGCACCAGAAAGTAGACATATCCAAAGGGAAGGAGGTAATAATTTATGCCCAGAAGCCCCCTTGTTCCCTACCACCCACCCACAGCACCACCTCCAGTGTCAGTGGTTAAAGTGGTCTCTGTGTTTATCTAATTACACACTGGTGTTTCCTTTTGAAGACAGAACATTCAGCAATTGGCCGGGAATGGTGGCGCATGCCTGTAGGTGGCAGCCTAGGAAGTCACGGCTGGGGCCAGGGATCATGATTCAAGTCCCGTTGGGGGCACATAGCGAGACCTAGTCCCAAAAAAATAGCTGGGCGTGGTGGCGTGTGCCTGTAATCCCAGCTACTTGGAAAACTGAGGCTGGGGATTGCTTGAGTCTGTGGTACCCCGGGCAATGTGAGCCTGTGGTTCCACGAGCAAAAACAGCGAGATCTAGTCTCAAAAAAAAGAACATTCAGCAATCATGATGGCCAGGCCCCTAAACCTCATCCCAGCCCAAAGAGGAAGGTATTATCCTTGTTTTACAGATAAAGAAATTGAGGCACGCCAGGCACAGTGGCATGTGCCGGTTAGCGACAGTCTATGAAGTTGCGACTGGGACTGGGGATCACGTTTCGAGTCTGCCGGGGACACGTAGTGAAACCTAGTTCCAAAAAAATAGCTGGGCATGGTGGTACGCACCTGTAATCCCAGCTACCTGGGAAGCTGAGGCTAGGGATTGCTTGAGTTCATAGTACCAAAGGCAATGTGAGCCTGTGAGTCCACGGGCAAAAATAGCAAGACCTACTCTCAAAAAAAAAAAAAAAAAAAAGAAAAAAGAAAAAGAAATTGAGGCACAAAGAATTACAGTAATTTGTTCCAGATCAAAATTGTCTCAGGTAGTGAAAGAACTAAGATTTGAGGTCAGAGAGTCTGGCTCCAAGGTTCAGTGTTTAGTCACTTTTCTCGAGGGACTTTTCTCGAGGAGAGCGAAGGACAGGACAGATAGGGGGAGGCAACAGTGAGAAAAGTGTTCAGGTAGGGCAGGTCCTGTGGAAAAGGGGGTGGGAGGGAGGAAGAGAGGATGGCTAGTGTACTAAATGCGTACCAGGCACATGTCATCTCCTTTTAGTTTTCATATTGGGTCTTGAGGTACCCTCATTATGCAAACATACAAAGAGATCAAGTCATGTGGTCAAAAGGGTAGGTTAAAGTAGTCAGATAACCCAAATGCCCCAAGACAGATGACTGGATGAAAAAGATGTGGTATATATACACACAATGGAATATTACGCAACAATAAAAATGACAAATTTGATGATTTCCTGGTAACATGGATGTACCTAGAAGAAATCATACTGGCAGAAACAAGTCAGAAGGAAAAAAACAGAAATCAAATGGTTTCACTAATATATGGACAACCAAATGAAAGTACACAACTGCAGGAGGGGACCAGCTGGAGTGGCCAGGGAGGGGAGGTGGTGGGGGACCCCCAGGGATGATGTAATTGATATGAAATATATATATGTATAAATAAAAAAAAAACAACAACAACAAAAGAAATGACAAAAAAAAGTAGTCAGATAAAGAAGGTGGAAACAGGGCTTGAGATTATTAAAGAGTGGCGCTGTTTGGAGAGAGGCTGTGGGGTGAGCAGTGATCACGGGGCAGGTGAAAATGGTTTAGGAAAGGTCACTGAAGGTTGCTGAGCCTAGACTCCTTTGCAGAGGTTAGAGTTCTGCAGGGGGCCATCCTGTAGGGAAAAGCCAAGGGGGCACTACCAAGTTAGGGCAGGACTACAAGAGGGAGTTATTGACATGTGGGACTGGATACTCATCTCAAAGTTACTTCTGGAAAATTTTCCTTTCTTTTTTTTTTGAGACTAGATCTCGCTGTTTTTGCCTGTGGAACTACAGGTTCACGTTGCCCGGGGTACCACAGACTCAAGCAATCCCCAGCCTCAGCTTCCCAGGTAGCTGGGATTACAGGCGCGCGCCACCATGCCCAGCTATTTTTTTGGAATTAGGTCTCGCTACGTGCCCCGGGTGAGACTCAAACCGCGATCCCTGATTCCAGCCACGGCTTCCCAGGCTGCTGCTTACAAGCATGTGCCACTGTGCCCAGCCTACTTCTGGAAATTTAAGCAGCATGGCCTGCTGTGTCCCAGGAACACAAACCCTCACCCAGGAAAAGGACATTGCTCCAGAAAAGGAAGAGACAGACCAATGGGCCAACCATCGACTTGCAGCGAGAGGAACTGCTATGACCAGAGGGGGAAATGAGGGAGAGGGGTGGAGGGTGGGACATATTTAAGGCGATCAATAACTATACAAATATGACCAATGTTGTATGAAAATAAGAAAATAGTAACAAAAATTAAAAACAAAACCAAAAACAAACTAGGGCAGGAAGAACCTTCCTGACTGATGGGAGGATATGAGCAGAGAGAGATGAAGTACACGTCATGTGCTGGTAGGCAGGTAGATGGAAGGAAAAGCTGGGCTGCTGGGGTGTTAACTTGATAGTAAAGCTTCAGATACAGTTTTCTGGTTGGGACAACGCTTAACTAGCCTCCCCTTAAATAGCAGGCCTACCCCAACAACTGCAGCAGATGTCAGTGACTTAACTTCCCTCCCAGGCGCTAAGGATAGTCACAGGTCTGAATCTGACAGATATGTAAGTCAAGGTCTGCCAGTGATATCTGATAAAACTCTGTTCCTAACAGTAATTCAGATGACTTTTCAGGTAAATCACTGCTTACCAAATCCTTTTTTTTTTTAGACTAGGTCTCGCTATTTTTGCCTGTGGAACCGCAACTCTCATTGCCTGGGGTACCACAGACTCAAGCAATCCCCAGCTTCAGCTTCCCAGGTAGCAGGGATTACAGGCGCGCACCACCACGCCCAGCTATTTTTTTGGAACTAGGTCTCACTACGGGCCCCAGGCGGGACTTGAACCGCGATCCCTAGCCCTGGCCGCTTTATAGGCTGAAGCTTACAGGCAAGAGCCACTGTGCCCAGCTTCAAATCCTTCTGTCTCTAGCTGTGAAACAGAGGAGCTGATTCAGGTCGGGTTTACACTTCCCAATCTGAACTTAATCTCCAAACAAGGCAACTGAAGAGATGTAGACAGCAAGGGAAACTACTAACCAAACACGATTTGAACTAAGAGGTCACTACATCTTCCTATAGTGAATCTGTATTATGTTGCCTTCTGCCCCCATATTTAAAGTTAGCATGTTGACTCTCTAGGCAAGTGTACGTGTTACAGTCCTGTAACACATACTTGTCTGTTGGAAAGAAGCTTTTCTTTGCATTGGCAAAGGGGTTAGCAATGAACCTTAAACCCCCTGCTAACAGACTCCAGAATCAATGCCCTGAACTTTGTCTTCATTTTCAATTTTTAAGCCAACGATTCCTGTCAGATCAGTTATTTCTTAACTCAATTTTACTAACCCAGTGGGCTTTGTATGTATCTTCTGTTCCTTTTAGTATGAAATACTATAGCTTCCCTTTCTCCCCTTTCCCTCTGCCTACAGGTCACATTCTGGATTGGCCACTGATCTACTGCTAAGGTGGTTCTCTCAATTTTTAAAAATCTAACACTCTCAGGTGCCAAAATAGTAGTTGCAAGAAAGACAAAATGTGTTGTTCAAGACAGTTTTGATAAGACCAATTTTTTAATTGTCTATGACATAGATATATCACATAAAATTAAAAGTCTAGCAAAGATTAAACGACGAAAATAAGTTTATGAATCCTTAATTTTCAGTAAGAAAAATCAGGGGTTAGTACTATTTCAAAACTGTCTTCAAAGCTAGCACCCGTTACCATCTGTCTTTTATTCATTTTTGTTGTGACACAACTAGGAGGGCCCTTAAATACTCCGCTGGGTCTCAGGTAACAGTTTTCTAAGAGCAAAATATCACTTTCTCTGTACAGTGAAAGCTGGCATTTGGATAGGCTGGATCGGGTGGACAGGCTGAAACACTGGCTTCTTTCTCATTTCAGAGAGTGTTTTCACTGCAGGCAGCAGCTGATTCCTTTTGATGATCTGTAAGGCCAGCTGGGTATTACCTGTAAAAACACTTCCTGTTAAAAGCAATGCATATAACAGTACCACCCCACATCAACAGGCCTCAGAATTCTGCCTGGGAGGTAGAAGGTAATGGAGGAGAGCCCTATGGTGCAACCCTGAATCACATGATACCTCTGTCCCACCCACAAAATTCTCACCTAAGACATCGAGGGTGTGACCTGAGCCAAGGGTATAATTTTTAATCCCTTCCCACACCCCCAGTCACCCCCCTCCCCCCGCCCCAGGTCCCCTCAGCCAAGGGATTTTTTCAAAAGCTGCCCAGTGGCACAGTTGAGGTTGAGAACTTGTCTTTAGTAGACTGAATGAAAGAAAGATGATAGGAACATGGACTAACTTTTTTTTTTTTTTTTTTAAACTAGGTCTTGCTATTTTTGCCCGTGGAACTGCAGGCTCACATTGCCTGGAGTACCACGGACTCAAGCAATCCCCAGCCTCAGCTTCCCAGGTAGCTGGGATTACAGGCATGCGCCAACACAGCCAGCTAATTTTTGGAACTAAGTCTCGCTACACTGCCCTGAGCGGGACTCGAACTGCAGTCCCTGGTCCCCAACGTAGCTTCCTAGGCTGCCGCTTACAGGCGCGCACCACCGTGCCTGGCCTTTTTTTTTTTTTAAGGGACCAGGTCTCGCTGTGTTGCCTGGGGTAGTCTTGAACCCGAGGACTCAAGTGATCCCTAGTCTCAGTCTCCCAGGTAGCTGGGATTACAGGTGTGTGCCACCACACCTGGCTAAAGAAGGGGGCCTTGTAAGGAGTTCTAAGTTCTACAATGAGGAACTATGACTTAAAACTCTTTATATTTCTAGTTCTTCTAATTTTTAGCAATCTAGCAGGAAACTAATTTCTCCCATTCACATCTCTTTCTTCTTCATACAACTTCAAATGCAGGCCTACAGCTTTTCTTGTAGTTAGTCGCATCCTGGAGGTTGTATATGCATTTAGAGGCATGATCTGGAAAGAACTCATTTACTGTAAAACTCATGAATGACATCTTCATTCAAACACTGTGTGCACAACTCAAAGCCACTGGCATCTGACTCATGCTCTCAATTAAGAGCCATTTAGCTGCTAAGAGAAAGGTTAATTATCAGACATTAGATATAACTAACAGAAGTTATGCTATTCTGCACTGTCTTTCTAAAAATTTTCATTTTCATAGCTAGAAGTACTCTTCAAAAAGTAGGAATCTATAAAATAATGAGCACCTAGCTAGTCACCTATCTGCATTTTTGTTTAGGAAAACTTGATGAGTGACATCTTCAAGGGTTTAAAGTTTCAGTTTCAAAGAGAGAAAGCAGATGCCAAAGTCTTGGGTCCTTTAGAGAAACATTCTCAGCTGAGCAAGAAAAATCACTCACCATTCTGCAGTTCCAGGTAGACTGCCAGTAATATGGCTTCAGGGGGTACTTCCTTAGGATGGATCATGGAAGCCGCCTTTGTGCAAAACAAGACACCCAGGAGAAAAATAAACAGCTTAAGATACAAATTCCAAGTAATGCAAAAACAAGCAAACAAAAATCCAAGAATGTCAAACTCTTCTGATCTCATTCTCATGTGACTCAGTGCTGCTCTGAGGGCTTCAGAGGCCTTTGTCTTGACTTCTACCAAGTAAACTGGACATGTAACTTTTAGTTAAACCCCCATTTCCCTTGTCTAACCATTTGAGTTATTAATAGGGGAGAGCTTTCTTCCCTCTTGGTTTTTACCTGCCTGGGACTACTAGCTGTATTTGGTTTTGAGGTGGGTGACCAGATGCCTTATTCTAAACCCTGGTTATTCGCAGCTCCTCACCACAGAAGGAGCTGTACCTGTATCAAGATCTGCATGTCCACTTGTTTCCCTAAGAACTCAAGCTCCCAGACCGGGAATGGTGGCTTGTGCCTGTAAGCTTCAGCCTATGAAGTGGCCGGGGCTAGGGATCGTGGTTCGAGTCCTGCTGGGGGCACATAGCGAGACCTAGTTCCAAAAAAATAGCTGGGCATGGTGGCGCATGCCTGTAATCCCAGCTACCTGGGAAGCTGAGGCTGGGGATTGCTTGAGTCTGTGGTATCCCGGGCAATGAGAGCCTGCGGTTCCACGGGCAAAAATAGCGAGACCAAGTCTCCAAAAAAAACTCAAGCTCCCAGTGTTAGGAATAAGAATTCATCTTAAATTTAAATGTATCATTGAGACTGTTCCAAGTCCCTGCTCTTAAAAGATCGAAGCAGAATATTTAGCCAAATAAAATAATGCATGGCAGATCCCTTAACAACATTTCATTCGACACAATTTAATTTTAACACTGGCAAGAAAAAAAAGAAATCCAAGCAGATGTTGAATGAAAAAAATGTTACTTGAAGTCTTGATTTCATTAGATGTTATTTTGCTTTAAGTTGTCATTTCTAAGGCCTCCCTGTGATGTGAAGTGAGGATTTACTGTTGTTCCCTTCTAGCTCAACAAGCTCTAACTGCTGGCTAGCAGCTTCTCTCACCCAGCCCATGAGGAAGCCTGCACTACTCTGGCGACAGATGCTGAGCATTTCAGGGTGGTACCTTAGTCTGAGCCTCTCTGGGCTGAAGCCCTTTCCTCTGCTTACTAGCAACTCATCGTTCCCCATCTAGTTTCAGAGGTTCATGCTTCTATAGGTCATATAGAAAGTGACGTACAAGGCCGGGCACGGTGGCTCGTGCTTGTAAGCTTCAGCCTATGAAGCGGCCGGGGCTAGGGATCACGGTTAGAGCCCCGCCTGGGGCCCATAGCGAGACCTAGTTCCAAAAAAAATAGCTGGGTGTGGTGGTGCATGCCTATAATCCCAGCTACCTGGGAAGCTGAGGCTGGAGATTGCTTGAGTCTGTGGTACCCCAGGCAACGAGAGCCTGCGGTTCCACGGGCAAAAATATCAAGACCTAGTCTCAAAAAAAAAAAAAAAAAAGAAAGTGATGTACAGAGCTGGGTGTGGTGGCACACACCTGTAATCCAAGTTACTTGGGAAGCTGAGGTTGGGGGTCACTTGAGTCCGCGGGTTTGAGACAACCTTGGGCAACATAGCAAGACCTAGTTTCTTAGAAATAAAAATAGGCCGGGCACGGTGGTGCATGCCTGTAAGTGGCAGCCTAGGAAGCTGTGGCAAGGACTGGGGATTGTGGTTCAAGACCCACTGGGACAATGTAGCGAGACCTAGTTCCAAAAAATTAGCTGGGTATGGTGGTGCATGCCTGTAATCCCAGCTACCTGGGAAGCTGACTCTGGGATTGCTGGAGTCTGTGGTACCCCGGGCAACGAGAGCCTGCGGTTCCACAGGCAAAAATAGTGAGATCTAGTCAATAAATAAATACATAAGCAAGGAAACAAATAAATAAAGTGGCCTGACCTGAGGAAGTAACTAACAGTAATTCAGATCAATTTATCTTTTTTTTTTTTTTTTTTTTTT
>PVHY01030030.1:0-13759 GCA_004024945.1 Uropsilus gracilis
GGAGGGAGGGAGGAAGGGAGGGAGGGAGGGAGGGAGGAAGGAAGGAAGGAAGGAAGGAAGGAAGGAAGGAAGGAAGGAAGGAAGGAAGGAAGGAAGGAAGGAAGGAAGGAAGGAAGGAAGGAAAATATATGAACTGTACTAAATGTCACAAACACAACTGGGCGTGCTTGGAGAAGAGCCAGCTTCCCTCTATCGATTTCTCAGGTGTTCCCTGCGGTGGCCCAGAAACTAGAACTGGCCAACCCTGGATGGTGTTCAAGGACAGTAATAGAGCAATGCCAGGACCAGGGGGGCCTTTCCACTGTTTCAGAGTGGACAGCAGATGCCCAGCAGGCTGTGGAAACTGAGGGCTGGCATCTTAGGGAGAGAGGGCAGTCAGTGCCTGGCTGGTGCTTTTAGTAGAATGAGCGTGACTGCGTAAAGCGGGGTTAGGGAGAACCCCCTTTGCATGTTATCCTGATGCTGTGTGTGCTTCAAGTTAAACACTAACCAATCCTCAGAAGCTTTCCCAGTCATATTCAGAGACTGGCAGGAGCCATGCACTGCCCATCACATGGTTCTAACTCCTCCTCCGGGAGCACTCAGCGCTCTCAGCTCTGCACTTCCTGGCCACAGGAGCCAACACAAGGTGACGGAGAGTTTCCTCGACTCTCACTGAGCTGGTGAGCAAGGGTTGACCTGGGACTACGCCATGGCCCTCTGGGGTGTTCACTCTCAGGTTAGGGCCACCCCCTTTCTCTAGAGGGTGTGATTCATGCACACTTAAGGCTTCAGCTCTATCCAAAGATGTTACTTCCCTCCCCTCTCCTGGGAGATTTTTTGTTTGTTTGTTTGTTTTGAGACTAGGTCTCGCTATTTTTGTCTGTGTAACCACAGGCTCACATTGCCTGGGGTACCACGGACTCAAGCAATCCCCAGCCTCAGCTTCTCAGGTAGCTGGGATTACAGGCACGTGCCACCACACCCAGCTATTTTTTGGGGACTAGGTCTCACTATGTCCCCCCCACCCCACCCCCCACCCCCCAGCGGGACTTGAACCATGATCCCTGGCCCCGGCCCTGGCTTCCTAGACTGCCACCTACAGGCATGCGCCATCATGCCTGGCCTCCTGGGGTTTTTGACCAAAACATGGGTGAAGTGAATCTGCTTTTTCATAGGTGCATTTTACAGAAACAACCAACCCAAGTCTCCCAGGGAGATAGTTAAGGGGGGTTCAGGAACGTTTCTCCTACCAGGCCTGCCTTTGGCAGCATCTGGCCACATCCACCAAGCCTGCCCTCAGCAGCCTCTGGTCACCCCCGATCTGCCATTCTGGCATCTGACTCCACACCAGCTACATCTTTGCCGACCACTCTCCTACCATGTGGCTCCTTGCCACCTTCAGCTCACTCTTCCAGGGATTTTCCCTTAGCCAGGCCACATGGGCCTGTTCTATCAGTCTGCCATTCTTGTCTCTCTTCTCCTCTCCTTTCTCCTTGCTAGTACTTTTTATTTTTTTTAATTAATCAATTTATATATATTTCACATCCTTGTATTCCCCAGGGATCACTCACCACCTTCCCTTCCTGATCACTCCCTCCTATCTTCCCCTCCCACCCAAGTTGTGTACTTGGTTTGGTTGTTAGCTTGTTTTGACTTTTCCTCCTGGATTTTTGCTTGTTTTTCCTATATTCCATATATAAGTGAAACCATTTGGTCTTTTTCTTTCTGACTTGTTTTTGCTAATAGGATTTCTTCTCGGTACATCCATGTTATCCTAAATTCATCAAATTTGTCATTTTTAATTGGTAAGTAATACTCCATTGTGTATATACACCACATCTTTTCCATCCACTCATCTGTGTTGGAACATCTGGGTTGTTTCCATGTCCTTGCTTTTATAAGTAGTGCTGCAATAAACATCAGGTGTCCCTTTCATATGCTCTTTTCCACTTCCCATTTTCTTTGTGGGCTTTTTTCTCAGACTCTGCCCACCAGGGTATTTTGGCGCCAATACAATTTTTAACTGCGTCACTACCCTGTATCAGATTCAGACGCTGTTGAACACTTTCCTTTCCCCCAAGCGAGCACGAGACAGTTGACAGGAGGTGTCCTAGTGTTACCCTCATCAAGTATGACTCTCCAAGCCCCTAAGAAATCCAGGCCAGCTTTGCCAATCCAGGCACTGGACAAGTTAAACTCTTCAAGACTGCACAGCCCAATTATACCAAGAAGATGACTCCTATTTGAACAGGACCGCTCATGGTCGCAGCCATTCCATCAGGAAAGCTGGACACAATCACAGCGCCTCTGCTAGTAACCAAGAGAAAGCTGTACACTCCCTGTTCCTGATGGACAGCTGTAAACAGTGACTCAAACGGCCCCAAGAAAACTGGGGGTGTGAGCAAGCAGCTGGGGTGTAAATCCCTGGGGTTCCCCAGAATACCTGAACATGACCTATTCCTTAATGGAATCATTCAAGGCAATAGTTCTAGTGTAAAAGGACCCAATTTGCTCAGGATATATATAGGGGGAAATGCAGGAAGATTTTTCAGAACCTTCCCTATGTTGCTCCTGCATCTCTGAGGCAGGTATGCTGTGTCCAGTGCCCAGCTCTCTTGTGCAGACACAAATTTCAGGCGCCATTAGTCTTGGGGACACTGACATGGAGCATCATGCCACCACAGGACAGAGGGTGATACCGAGCCAGCACTCACACCCAGTTCTACAAGGTATGCTTCTGCAAATCCTGTTTTCACACTTTCTCCAATGACCTTGGAGTTACCCTATGGATGTCAGAAGTTACTCTAAGAATGAGGCTCTTCTGATAATTTAAAGTCCATCCAGGAAACAATGATGCTGAATTGAAGGTTGGGGCTATTGATAGGGGGTGGGGCTCACTGGTGATCTTCCTTACATCCTTGTTCCAAGGAACAGACATCAGTGGACCATCACAAACCAAACAAAGAGTCAACTATCTGGTAAAACCAGCCCACAAATAACCAGTAAGTTGCCTCCCATGATCCTGGCTGTAAATTGAGTGTGAAAATATAGCTACCGCTTGCAATTCGTGGCAATGGCCACTGGTTAGAGTTCATTGAGCGGAACTGCAAGCTCTCCCACCTGAAGTCCTTCACTTGAGTGCTGTCCTGAGACACCAGACTTACTCCTGTCAGCATCAAAGGACTGAAGTCTTGTTTCACACAGAGCTCCAAATGACATGAAGGGGATGGGAGATAACTTCATAAATGTAAATGCCAGACAATCAAGCCTTTGCTCTGCTGTTGGAGAATGAATTCATTTAAGATGGATTTTCAAAAGGACACCTGTATGCGCCTGTTTATCAGAGCATTATTTACAACAGCCATGATATGGAAAAAACCCAAATGCCCCCAAACTGACAAATGGCTGAAAAAGATGTGGCATTTTTACACAATGGAATATTATTCATCCATCAAAGAAGACAAATTTATGTCATTCGCAGAAACATGGATGGAGCTAGAAGGAATCATGTTAGAGGAAATAAGTCAGAAAGAAAAAGAGAAATATGGGATGGTCTCACTTATAATATGAGGGATATAGGGAAAACAAATAAAGAGATAGACAAGAAAAATTTAAAACTACCAACAGAACTGAAGCATAGAGCAAGAGAGGGGGAGGGGGAAAATGGGGGTGGGAGGGCCACAAAATATTGAGATTGTTCATAGGTGATAAGGTGATGGGAGAACCTTGGGGTTGACATGATGTATTATATGTCTACATATATATGTATATATGTGTGTGTGCAATCAGTTTTGAAAAAGAAAAAATAATAAAAATTTTTCTTGGGTTTCCTCATTAAAAAAAAGATGAATTTTATTACAGTGGAGACTGAAATCAAAAGAACGTCTTTTGATTCCTCTTTTTTTCCAACGTCTCTTGACAAACCTCTGGAAAGTTTCCCTAAAGCTCTAGATTGTCTTTTCCACTAAACGACCCTTTAAATCAAGTCAGAATTATCTGTGACATTAAACTGATCTGGATGAAAAAACGAATGTGATATTCAAGCACCATCAATCAAAGCCAAAGCTACAACCAACTTTGTGTGGCCTAAGCGAATGATACTTCAGGGACTGTTGTGTTATGGTTCATCATCACTCAATTTGTGAGCATTTTCTTTTTTCCAGGTGAAAGTTCATCACCAAAAAATAAAACATGATTAAACATCACAGAAGAAAACTGTGACTTTCATGAGTCATTGTCAAGTCTCTGGAAGGCACAAATTGCAGCCAGTGTGTCTGAAAGGCTAAGAACTGTTCCACACTAGCCATTCACATGCCTAGCAGGCACAGCTGAGTCCTTCCCACTAGGGGCAGGATCCCACAGTCCAGTCAAACCCCAAAGCCCTGCAGGGAAAATCAGCCAGTTAGCTAACACCTTTGTTTCCATTCGGCTCTTTGTACGATTTATGTACTATGCCAGTAAGCAGGACGCTGGTCAAACAGAGTCATTAGATCTTATACTCAAAGCCACTTTACACCAAACACTGCTGGCTGAACAAGGATAGGGAAGAGGGGAAAAATCCAGTTAGCCAAACCATGGCTTGATTTACACTCTAAGACCCTGTCTTAGCGTTGATTTATTTTTAAGCTACACAAACCTGACGAGGTGTTTTTCCTACACAATAAACTGAAAGGGCTACTAGACTGTTTTAGGAAGGATGAAAGCCAGTAAAGGCGGCCAGATTGATCTTTGTACACCAGCTTCAGAAGAGTAGAGAGGAAAGCTGTCCTCTGTCCTGGGCCGAGTGAGTGGACGCAGCACTCACACAATGAAGACATTGTGTTCATATCTTCACACCACTAATCACAACAGAGAGAGGGGCGTATGGAAGAAGGCAGG
The DNA here is from genome assembly GCA_004024945.1 of Uropsilus gracilis. Classification (NCBI taxonomy): domain Eukaryota; kingdom Metazoa; phylum Chordata; class Mammalia; order Eulipotyphla; family Talpidae; genus Uropsilus; species Uropsilus gracilis. Next base: position 4,861 of record PVHY01030030.1, read on the forward strand.
GCCGTTTTTATCCTATACTATTAAAATGTCACCGCAGGGCTTCTAGGGGGGTGCACAGCTACCAGCATGACCAGTGCCCCATGCCCAGGCCTTGCTCCTGCAGAGCTTAGCACAGACACGCTGCAGATCTCCCTGCAAGAGAGTGTGGAGCCTGTTTTTTTAAAAAGATTGGCAAGTGGGTCACTGTGGTCATCTGGAATGTCACCTGGAGGGGTCGCTTCAGGGCTCCACACAGCCGTGGATAAGGCTACCTAGAAGAGCCCTCCGCCCCTGCAGTGAAGCTGGGGAGGCGGCAACTGGTCACACTCAGAGGATGTGGAGCTGCCAGGGGAACGTCGGGGGGACGTCAGGGGAATGTCGGGGGAACATCATCAGCTCTCGCAGGCACAGTTCAGGTCAGGACATAAGGGGGTTCAGAAACCCCCCTAGCAGCGAAACTGCAGGTAGTTAGATGCGGGCGTTTAAATGAAGATGTGGTGACAGGTGTCCTACCGCGACCGGGGGACACAGGGAATTGACATCCTGTGATCTCGAGAGCTTCCTGTGCAGGACAACAGGGACGACTCAAAACTCCCCTCCGACTCTTCAAGGGACCTCAAGTGGGAAGGTTTGATGGACCTCCCGTCTCTTCCCGCCCAACGTCACTGATGTCACCGGCGCCACACCCCCCTGTGAGGAGCCAGCCGATGTCACCGTCACCGGTGCAACACCCCTGTGAGGAGCCTATCTTGTGTTATCAGCATGGGCCCCCTATGAGGAGCTTGTTGACGTCACCAGCGTGGCCCCCCTGAGAAGAGCCTGTTGATGTCACTGGCGCAGCACCCCATGAGGAACCTATTGATGTCACGGGTGCGGCACACCTGTGAGGAGCCTGTCGACGTCACCGGTGCAGCACCCCTGTGAGGAGCCTACCCCGTGTTATCAGCATGGGCTCCCTGAGAGGATCCTGTTGACGTCACCAGCGCGGCACCCCAAGAGGAGCCTACTGATGTCTCCTGCGTGGCACCCCTGTGAGGAGCCTGTCGATGTCACCGGTGCAGCACCTGAGGAGCCCGCCTGACGTCATCGGCGCAGCACCCCTGAGGAGCCCGCCTGATGTCATTGGCGCAGCACCACTGTGAGGAGCCCACCTGATGTCACTGTCACCAGCGCAGCACCCCTGTGAGGAGACTGACATAACAGGCGCGGCACCCCATGAGGAGCCTATTGATGTTACCAGCGCGGCACCCCTGTGAGGAGCCTGTCGACGTCACCGGCGCAGCACCCGAGGAGCCCGCCTGACGTCATCGGCATGGCACCCCTGAGGAGCCCGCCTGATGTCATTGGCACAGCACCGCTGTGAGGAGCCCACCTGATGTCACTGTCACCAGCGCAGCACCCCTGTGAGGAGACTGATGTAACAGGTGCGGCACCCCATGAGGAGCCTATTGATATCACCAGGGTGGCACCCCTGTGAGGAGCCTGTCGACGTCACCGGCGCAGCACCTGAGGAGCCCGCCTGACGTCATCGGCATGGCACCCCTGTGAGGTGCCTGTCGACGTCACCGCGGCGGCACCCCTGTGAGGAGCCCGCCTGACGTCATCGGCGCAGCACCCCTGTGAGGAGCCTGTCGATGTCACCAGTGCAGCACCCAAGGAGCCTGCCTGACCTCATTGGCGCGGCACCCCTGTGAGGAGCCTGTGGACGTCACCGGGGTGGCACCCCTGTGAGGAGCCCGCCTGACGTCATGGGCGCAGCACCCCTGTGAGGAGCTAGTCTCTGGGCGCAGATACCCAGCCACTCACTGACACGGCTTTGTCCTCGCTGAATCTTAAGCCCTCTATTCGCAGGAATGCTAATTCCCCTTTACCAAAGCGCCGGCTTCTAAAAATCAGCTGCACTGGAAGCGAGTCATCTGTCGGAAGAATCTTCAGTGAGTCAAATTAACCATGCGCAACTGACAGCGCCGTCAGTTGAGATTTTCCAAAGGCCTGGTTACCACACACAGGAATTAACAGCAACTGCCCGCCCCATCAGTGACTCCGAAGGGGGCCTGATGGGAAGCGACCTCGGCCAGACCCACATGTTGAGGGTAAAGGATGTGAGTCAACTTTAGGCCAAGGAGGCTTAAGAACATGAGGCTTAAGAGGAGAGAAGGAGATTCTCGAGTCCTGGGGACACCCCGGGAACGGCTTTGGTTTCCCAGGCCCACGCAGAGTGTGAAGGCAATCCCCACACAACTTGCTCCTTCGGCAGGTCTTTGAACCTACACCAGCGCGGCTGCAGCACCTCGGCCTCTTTTCCCCCAGGGCTGCTCCCGCTTGGGGAGCGTTTCAGGACTCCTGGGGCATGAGAAAGGGACACGGGGGCTGCAGGTCCCCGGCTCGCTGCACAGGTTAGATGTTGAGGGGATTTTTCAGGTTCGCCTGTTTTCACGCCTGCCCAGAACGAGTTCATCCGCGGTTCTGCACGGAAGCCCAGCTGTCCTGGGCCAGCCCCCCATGGGCCACACAGCCTCAAGCCTCCGAGGCCTCTTTCCACCTTCGCTCCTCACTGGGCAAGTGGGAAGCTACTGGAACGGCCACATCTCCCCGGACACCCAGCCTAGCAAGGCCTTTCCAGGCATCTGATCTGAGTCTCAGCCCTACCAGGGTACGGATCTCAACTCGTGGCTGCTCTGTCCTGCATGGTGCCTCGGAAACGGGGGCACCATTCAGTGTGGACGTGAATGGGCAACAACACTGCTTGGAACCGCCCCTGGACTCCACCCCCTGACCTATCCGGATTGCCCCGCTGTGCCTCTGCTCCCCCACTTTGATCTGCCCCCTTCGAATGGGTTATTGGAAGCACTGGTCAAGCTTCTTAGGAGTTAAAAACCGCTTGCATGGTGGCACAAGCCTGTAATTCAAGCGCTGGGAGGCAAGAGGCCAGGGATTGTGCGAGTTCCCAGGTTTGAGACTACCCCGGGCAACATAGTGAGACCTGGTCTCAAAAAAGTAGCCAGGTGCAGTGGCAGGTGCCTGTAATCCCAGCTACCTGGGAGGCTAGGGATCGCTTGAGCCCACTGTGGGATCGGGACTACCCTGAGCAACAGACCTAGTTTCAAAACCTCTGCACCCCTGTCCCCACTTGACACAGGTGAGGGTTCCTCCAGTCTTGGTGTGACCTCTCCCCTCCATGGGACACCTCTCCACAGTGGCTCCTGAGGGGCCACATTCTGATCTCTAAGCCTCACTGCTGGCTCCTCGCCCCTTTCCATGTGGAGATGCCCAACGGCTACTCTTCCCTCTTCTAGATCTAGGTGGTGGCTGCCCAGAGCCACCCGAGGCAGCAGGTACTTGAGGATCTGGTGGGGGGACAGTACCTCAGGCCCCCAACAGATGAATCCACCCCCTCAGCAGACTCACATGCCTGTACAAGTGCACGTGTCACTATGGACCTGAGTGACTCCGGTCACCAGCCAACCCTTCAACCACCAGCCTCTGTCCTCTCCCCCCCACCTGGTTGGTTTCCACTGGAAACCCATTCTGGAGCAAACCCGAAGCCAACAGTCCCCTTAAGCCAGAGGCCTGAACGTTTGTCCTCGCCTCACCTTTTCCCACTCCCAGCTGAACTGCTTTCGACACCTTCCCCATGTAAGCAGTCCTGCCCCTGGCCGCGGCGTCCACCCCCATCTAAGCCACCAGAGGTTTGGACGCAGACGTGGCTTACGTAGGTTCCCTGCAAGAACTGTTACGCGGCATCTGCAACGATGCATCTGCAACAATCCTGAAATGCAGATCCTTCCCAGAGGGCGGCCAAGGGCCCCCCACTGCGAGCCCCTCCCCAAGTCAAGTGCTGCTTTGTCAAAACTGACAGGCTGGTCTCCCCCTCCCCTCAGCCTTGACCTGTCTCACTCAACTCCAGAGGCCTTCCTTAGAGACCTTCTTTAATCCCAAGACACCCTCTGTCCTCATTTCCAGCTCCTCCTGCCGGTCCCCAAAACTACAGGCAGCTGCATGCCCACCCTGAGTGGGGGCTCGCTCCTTCTGAGCCACCCCCAGGCCAGTTGCATGTCCTAGGAGCCTTGGAGCCAGGAAACAGCCACCCTGGAGGCACCAGCACTGTCACACCATTGTCACACCCAGCTGGAAGGTCTGCTGGGCCCTTTCAGGAGGCAGTGATTCTCAAAGTGTAGCGACTTTGAAGCTTTTCTGTACATTAGAATCACCCGAGACCTTCTGCACAGTCTAAGGCTTAAGCCACATCCCAGGAAATGAGACCCCAATCGCAGGGTGGGACCTAGGTCCCAAGCTGGCCAAGCTTGGGAAGCCTCTGGATCGGAGCTGGTCAGCGAGACAGTATATGAAATGTGTTAAACTTGGAAAAGAAAACAAAAACCCCAGTCATAACATTCTGCAAACTTGAGACTTCTATTTCCTGCATGACCGGAAAACTAATCCATAAATATCAACCCATTTCCAGGCCGGGCACGGTGGCGCATGCCTGTAAGCGGCAGTCTAGGAAGCCGCGGCCAGAACCGGGGGTTACGGTACAGGTCCCGCTCAGGGCAACGTAGTAAGACCTAGTTCCAAAAAAATAGCTGGGTGGTGGCGCGTGCCTGTAATCCCAGCTACCTGGGAGGCTGAGGCTGTGGATGGCTTGAGTCCGTGGTACCCTGGGCAACGTGAGCCTGCGGTTCCACGGGCAAAAATAATGAGACCTAATCTAAAAAAAAAAAAAGAAAATATTAACCCATTTCTAACCTTCGGGCTTAAAGAGCCCATCTTCCAGGGCTGTCCAGTTTTTTCTCAAACCACTTCTGTGTCAAGTCTACAACCCCCACTCCAGTCCCCCAGGCAGATGTGCAGAGGGAAGGGCACTGGCTTGTGGGGGGGGGTCACATCTGATGTGCCAGCAAAGGGTTCTGGCCTGGTGACAGGGGTGTCATCACTAAGAGAGAGGGCCACCTGTGCTCTTGGGAGGCTTCTTCGCAACTCAAAGCTAAGTAACAATGAAATGAATTGTCAGCTGTGTTGTCTAGTATTTCTCGCTGGCGAAATAAGCTAATCAGCTGGTTCCATATTGTCTATCAGCCGTCTCTGAGGTCACCACTGAACTGTCTTCGTACCTCAGAACGAAGAAAAAAATTAATCACAGAGAAAAACAAGTCATTTGATTATTAAAATCCTCACAACAGTGTGGACACTATTTCAGGATTTCAGGAGGCCAGAGCTATTTCAGTTAACCTCATATTCTAGAGGAACCACCTGACGCTAGCATGAGCTGAAGTACAAGCCTGATGGTCACTCAGGAGAGCTAGAAGAGGAAAACAATTTTTTTTTTTCAAACAAGTAGGCAGGATATTTCACGTGTTCATCAAAAAGAATCAAGATCCTCAGATGAGGAAGACATGAGGAATGAAAAGTATACCACACAGAGATTTAAAGGCTGAGGCAATCCCTAGGCCACCAGTCAAAGAAAACTCTCTGAATCGATGACCAGCTGCTCCCTCAAACGTGGACCCTGCAAATACCAGAATCTTGGAAAACTCAATTTACACACTTATTACTAATTGTGCTGTTACTATAAAATGAAGTTCTCAGGTAGGAAAACATCCAACAGCAGCTGGAGGTTCGTAAAGTAAACACACTCGGAGACTTGGGTCATTTATAATCACTGACTGGGACTGAAAGAAACCACAGCCGCTAGGAAACCACCGGAGCTGGTCTGATATAAAGGCCATATGTACAGACCAGTCCATGCCCTTCCCACTGTGGGTGCCTGCCCGGGCATCCCGGCAGTGGCCACCCGGAAAACATCACAAGGATGGAGTGTTCCTACTGCTGACCTTGAACCACGCTGCCCTGTCACCCAAGTTCTGCCAGTGAAAGCCAGGGCAGGGTCTGGTCCTCTCAGTGCGCTGACCTGTCCCCAGGGAAACGAAACACAGCGCAGCCCTTGCGAAGCGCTGGGGGAGACGCGTCCTGGTGAGGCGCAGGCGCTGCGACAGGACAGCTCCGGGCCATGGGAACGCGGCAGTCAACGCTCCCACGGGAGCGCATCGTGGCACACAGGAGCCCCGCTGCCTTTCACCACTAGCTCCTGAAATTTTTGGCCAACCAGAGCTGCGCAAGGACGTGTGGAACCGGGGCCAGGGAGCAGGAAGCTGGAAGGGGCCCAGTGCTCACACCGACAGTTACCCGAGGTATGACGTGCAGCGGATCCCAACTCTACCTGACTTCTGTCGGAACAGCCTGGACGTGCTCGCCAGACTCTGCTGTTTACCCAAAGTAGCACGGCCCATCAGTGAAAACGAAGCAGGCGTGGTTCGCGATGCTTTCACAAGGCTGCTGACTGCTGACCCCCGGCTCCCCGACCCCCGTCCCCAGTCCCTGCGCCTCCCGTCAGGTGAGCGGAGACCACCTGGTTTACAGCAGCTGGTAATTCAGTGCAGAAAATTAAGGTCACAGACAAAGTACAACAACTTTTAATACACCATTAATACTAATGATTAAAAATTATTGCATAGTCTTATGCATTTACCCTAAAACATCTTCTGAAAGTAAATTCTGAAAAGAATTATATAAAAGACAAATAACCCTTTAAAACGCGGACGGCCTCTACTACCTCGATCTCCTGTCCTTTTTTGTCTTCTCAGGACCTTTGTCCATTGTTTTCTCACTGTCTCCCCGGCAGTTGGGGCAATACCACTTCCCCTTTGGCTTGTAGGTAAGTGACACGCACGAGAAATGAAACCACTCAATGGAGCACTGCTCATTGTCACAGCCGATCATTTCCCCATAGGACACCTGGTCACACAGACAGTACGTGGGCTCGTTGGGGTCGATGGCGAACTCCACAGGCGACGCCTCCCGCTCCTGCTTGGCCTTGGAGCGCTTCTTCTTCTTGGCGGACTTGGACTTCTTCTCCTTGGGCGGCTGATCATCACAGTCTTCGATGCCGTTTGTCATGTGACACAAGTCACGGCTCTCACTGGTTCTCTGCCGCCGGGGTCTCCTGGACGATCTCTCTGGCTGGCTGGAGTCCATCTTGGCTTTATCTGAGGCTCGCTCGCTCTCCGCGGGGTCCTGGAAACACTGCGAGTGCAACTCCATTTGCCTTGCCCGGTTTTCCACCAATTCGAGCATCTGCGTGACGATCTGAATCTTCTCATCCCCCAGTTCTTGGCTATTGATTAATGCTCTCTGGAGGTGCTGCTGCAGGCGTTTTTTCTGGTTTGAGTCATCTTCTTTTTTATATTTTTCATAGACATCATCGATTTCCTTTAATGTTTCTAAGAAGGGAAAAGGAGAATCAGAACATTACTAGTTAGTGTGTGTCAGTTTTCAAGTGAGCTCTTTTTGGCAAAAATGGTAAAGTCAGATTGAACCGTCACACCATACTCCTCTGTCACATACGTGAAAAACTCGAGTCGGCATACAAAGAACATAGGTCACCCGAAGAGAAAGTGTATTTATAAGTAAACGAGTGATAAGAACATAGAACTCTAATTCTCACTAATTTATCATAAAAAGGACAAAAGATACATGGCTACTGCAGTCAGGAACACCTTGTAAGCAGGAACGCTGTGTCCCAGCTAGAGCCTACAGGATGTCCGGTCATCTGTATGTCACTGAGTCCCAATACAACGCTACACGGGAGATCTACATGGTGGATTCCAGCTCTGAAATGTTTTTTAAAAGGTTCTAGAACTAGGCTACCAGTGACTGTCCACGTGTGTTAACAGATCTGACAGTTCAACCAATGACTTGCTACAAGATTCCAGAGACATTCCACCTTCACTCCCATGTAAGCCCTGGGTATTCTTTGTCTAAGCAGCAACAAGGAGCTCTTAGCTTCCCTGTCATTTTAAGTTTAATGGCTCTTGTAGCACATGGGCGAGAGTGTCAATCAAGTAGTTCCAGAGTAAGTCTAGGTACAGGTTCCAGCACCAAGTGACTAAGCTACTAACAAAATAACAGCTGAGTCAGCACTGGGTCATACTACTATTGTGGACAACTCAGCAGATGCTTTGAAGCTGGTTGAACTGCTGATCTGGATATTCTTCCTGCAGCATGTACGACATGCTTAGATCAACTAAAAATGGCTGCATCACCAGAAGGTGTAAGAAATCTGAAAACACAGTTTGAACTGTCACCAAAAGTTTTCATAAAATGTTTTTACTGACATCTGCTCTATAAAAAAATCTCATGAAACATGCTATCTGAACAAGTAAGTCCCTGCTACGGGTCGAGAAAAAAATGAACTCACATAGCACATCCGTGGGTTTACACCACCGCTTTATAGAGCACTATTATCACTCTATAAGAAGACAAGTGTTCCACAAATCAAAAGCCCACAGCAGAGCTCTGTATAAATAAGGGAGCAAAGTACTCAGTACAGCTCTGAGGAATTTGTCCCTCTCCGGAAACTGCAGCCACTCACACTTGATGCACAACTATTTACCTCAGGGCATGTGACAAAGCACCAGCACACCCTGGAGAGTTCACAGGCTTGCAGAGCAATGCTTTTTACTGGTCCCCGGCCACACCGAGGCCATCTACCCAGGTGTCCAGGACCTTATTTTTCCTGTATGATCCCAATTATATTTTTCCCCAAAACACACAAAATCAGAGCTAAAAAATAAAGAGAACCCTTTCCCCAAATGTTCTTATTTAATAACCCAGAGTCACCCCAGAACAGATGAGTAGATGAAAAAGATGTGGTATATATACACCATGGAGTATTACTCATCAATTAAAAATGACAAATTTGATGAATTTATGGAAACCTGGATGTACCTAGAAGAAATCATTCTAGCAGAAACGAGCCAGATAGAAAGGGACAGAAACCAAATGGTTTCACTAATATATGGTCAACCAAATGAAACTGCACAAGGGGAGAGTGGGGACCAGCTGGAGCGGGTGGGAAGGGGAG
>PVHY01030031.1:0-13756 GCA_004024945.1 Uropsilus gracilis
GTTTGAAGCACCTGGGAGAAGTCGAGCAGCGTGGGACACTGAGAGAAAAGAAAGGAAAGAGGAGACGCCGGCGAAAGGACTGGACTTTGCCAAAGTGCCTTCCTCTGAGGTTCAGAGGGGCAAAGGATTCGTCATTGGACTGTGCACTGTGCCTTGGGGACCTTTGGGTCTGAGAATGGTGACTGGGGTAAGATAACTGGCACGTGCGGCTTTCACGACGTTTTGTTCTCCCTGTTAGCTCCCTTGTTAATAAAACCCTGCTGTTAATTGGTAATTTGGAGTGGCAACTGCTAGGCTCAGGTGGCAACTGCTAGGCGCAGGTGAAACGGACCTTGGGGTTGGTAATTTGGAGGCTTTTGCCTCGTGCCCCGACCCGATATCAGAATCAGGGATTATTGAACCCATGGATCCTATAAAAGTGAACTCAGCCAGTTTAAACCCATACCATTTAAGGGTGGGTCACATATGTGATGAGATGCCTTGAAACTATTCATAGAAGGAGGGAGTATAGTAGAAGGAACAAGTCTGGGTGACAGTCTGCTAATACTTGTTGAGTGTAGAGTACAGGGTAGCTAGTGAAGATGCCCAGAAATTGCTAAAATCAGGAGCCAAAAGGTGAAGAGCAGCTAGAGATAGGATTTGGGGCAAATAGAAAGGAGAAGGAAGTTAAAAAGACAACTGCAATAAGAGAGGAAGAAACAAAAATGTAGAAGAAAGTAAATACCAGGTGTCAATAGTGAATGTTTTCCAAAAGGGCAAATATTTCAGAGGCCAAGTAAGATTCAGCTGAAGTAGTCATCCAGACAGTGGGGATTAAGAGGTGGGTTGTTACTGGTAAACGTATAAAATATCCATTGGTCAGTCATTCTCACTGCACTTGATTCACCACCAGCAGCAGTGGCCACTTTTCATTACAATTGACTTCATCCTCTTGAAACACTTGTGTTCTGGAAAAGTGCAGTCTTCCTGTACTTTCTGTACTTCAGTGTCGATTCCCTATTCTTTTTTTTTCTTTTATTCCATATAATATTGAGTTCTAAGTCTTAGAATCCCTCAGGGAACCACCCTTGGATCTTTTCTTTACAACTATCCTCCTGGTGATCCCATCCAAGTCTCTTGATTTTAAATATCGAATAAATTCCGCTTAGATTCAAACTATATCTTCAGTTAGAAGATATCTCTGCTCCACAGTTACATCCAAGTTCCTGTTTTTTTTTAATAGTTCTGAGAGATGATAGACATATACTATTGTACCCAGATGTATACCACAATGATGTCATCTGTGCATATATTGCAAATAGCTACAAAATAAGATTAGTGAGCATCATCAATTCACATGGTCAACAATTTACTTTTCCTTGTGATAAGAACTCTTAAAACATACTCCCTTAGCAACTTTCAAAAATATTTGAAGGTATTATACTAAGCAAAATAAGTTAGACAGTATATGTAATCATTCATATGAGGACTCTGAGACAACTGAGATCATAGAAACAAAGACCCTGTTTGTGGTTGACAAAAGTGAGGTAAGGGGGGTTGAAAGGGGATTAGGTGACAGTGGTCAAAAGGCTCCGATCAGCTCTCCTGCTCACCTATGACGGAACTCCAGGGGTGGGGGGGTGGGAGGGGGCTCTCTTAACCAATCTGTCACTTTCAGGGTAGCTCTGTGGACTTGTGTCAGTGACAGTATCCTTATCTTCTCTCCTTTTTTATAATAATCCTACCCTTTTAAATATATATGTCTCTATATAGATATAAATATAGCTCTCTCTATATATATCTATACATATACATTTATCAGTAGCTATCTATATATATCTATATAGAAAGAGATATAGATATCTCTATATAGATATATAGCTAGATATAGATATATAGAGATCTATATCTGTATCTATACATATCTGTCTCCCTCTCTGTATATCTTATATACATACATAGATATATCATTCTCTCTCTATATAAACACACACAGATAGGTAGGTAGGTAGGTAGATAGATAGATAGATAGATAGATAGATAGATAGATAGATAGATAGATAGACATAAATTACTCCTGGGGGGGGAGGGTGTCATTCCTATTTTAACATTCCCATTGGGATAGTAAAAAGAATCTCAAACCTAACTATTTAAAACACACTTCCAATGTTCCTCACAGAATGTCTCTACCTGCCATTTCTAACTCAGTGAATGAACAGTACTAACTATAGTGAAAAATACTACTGATGATTGTATTTAATGAGTAAATGATATTTTCTTAATTAGACTTAAAATAGACCTTTTGATGCTAGAAATTATCTAAATGTAAGTTACTCAGTTGAAGTGTGCGTGTCAATGTGCTTAGAAAATTTTACAATGGAGAAAGATACATTTACTAATAATTCATTATTGGGTTTTATTTTTCTGATAGGTATACATTCCATAATTAGTTTATATTTAATTACTTATATATTAATAGTTCATAATAAGAATGAAAATATAAGTAAACTAGGAGATAAATAGCAGAACATAATTTTAATTAAAATTTGGTATAATTTCATATTCCAAGTGAGTTTTGTTCCTCCAAGTTACAAGGTACAAAGCCTTATTTGGTTCATAGATTCAACCTTCCCAAAGTTATGTGTGTTATAGAGGTATAGTGATTCTGTGCTAAAACTACATTTCTAGAAGCTCCTGACAGTTTTACAACTTTCTCTAAAAACACAGTAGTGAACATTTGTTGCTTGACATTTAGGGAGAATTTGACTCAAAGAATTTTTATGATTTAAAAATAACTATCATGAAACAAATTTAACATTAAAAATGATACTAAAATATACAGTTAAAAGTTTAAAGAAAAAGAGATGAAAATATGTGAACATATATTAAACATCTTAATAAGAAAAAAGTGATTATAAAGCAGTGATCTGAAAAAGCCTACTTTTCAAATATGTTTATATGTTTACAACCATTTATGTTCACACATTAAAAGTTTATACATGTAATGCATATAAATGATATATACATATACTACTGACACATAAACATTAAAAAATGAAAAGAATATATCAGAAGGTAAATAGCTAGCTATATAATAGAAATGTAATATTTTTGACTTATATTTTCTATAATTTTAATTATCATTTCTCCATTCATTCATTCATTCAATAAAATTCTTAAAATATAACTATATATTAGGCAGGAACATATGATACACACTCTGCAAATCAGATAGGAATCCCCACCCTGCCATAGTCAGCATTCTTGTAAGAAGTAGTCAAATCACCAGAAAAACAAATAAATAAATGATGCAGAGGACAGCATAATTTGTGAAATGGAGAAAAACAATACAGGAAAGGAGAATAAAAAAATCCAGAGATTGAGCTGATGTTACAATTTTTGTAAATCATGTTATGGGAAGTCCTCACTGAAGTGGTAATGAACAGAGAATTGAATGCAAAATAAAAAAGGTATCTGGTGGGAAACCTTGTTAAGCAGAGGGAGCAATAGGAGCAAAGACTAAAAATGCAGCTATTCTTGGCAGATTTGATAAACAGGAAGAAAAATCAATACGAGTCTATACAAATGTGCATTCTAAGCTCATGGACATATCCACGTAGAGATTAAAAGTCATTTTGTTGAGCTCACTTCTATACTCCAGAATTTTACATATTCTCTTAAGAGAAATATATTTTTCATCAACAAAAAATAAAACTCCAAAAACAGAGGGCAGCAATTTAGCCTTCTGTCTACACACTGACTCTATTAGCCATCCACATATGGGTATTTATACTTTCCCACACTCAACATGAAAATGCTATGGGTTGGAATTATGGAATCTGATCTAAGTGCTTGGAGGATCACAGAATCTCTTGACCTGCAACATGAACAGAATCCACTTATACTTGAAAAAAAGGGTCACTTACATATCGGCGGTGCAAACATGTTGAGACTCAGTTGAACAGAAACAGGAGACTTTTACCCACAAATTAAGAAGTCAGAAGTAAATAGTCCATGAATTAAAAAGTTAGAAGTAAATACTACCATTGCAAAGGTTCAAAAGAGAAAAAATGATTATTTGTAGCAAACAGAAGATTATTCTACAACAGTCTGGACAAAACATGTACTCTTATCTTTATAAAGAGAACCACTCACTCTTGAGTGAAAGAAGGCTGGAGAAGCTATGCCATAAAGAGTTCTGTTAAAACAGGAATCTCTGTCCTAACAATTTGCTTTGTGAACTGGATTTTGTATGAGTTTTTGAAGTAGATGGGACTTCATGCTTCGCTCTCTGAGAAACTCAGGGTTCCCATTTGGTGGAAACAGTTACTTGGGCTGTGAATCTCAAGTTCTGGGCCAAGGGTGTTAAAAATTATTTTGTCAAGTCAAATGTGAAAATTCGGCAATGGAAATCAAATGTATTTAAAGCGTAAAAGTTTTAAAATGAAATGAAAGAGCCCATACAGTTACTAAGTCCAAAAATGTCTTTAATATACATCTCCACATATTGATAGAAGCCTGAAATAAATCCTATAGTTTCATAAGTAAACAGTTAATATCACCTAAGGCAGATCAAACAGATTGTCAATCTACTTGCCAGGTACCCTTCCCCAAGTTTTACCCTTACTTAATGGAAGATTCCCTCTAGAAATGAATCAATCTGATTAATAATGGTGATGTGATATCCTGTCCAAAAAACTACTATTGAAATGTAAATGTTTATGAAACACTTATAATCTGATTTTTCAACAGCATTTTTTTCGGGAATGGGGTCCTTTATGGTACTCCCAAGTAACGTTTCAAAAGTGAAATTATACATGGGCACTGGCATCTCAAGATGTGACCCAGCCTCTGACTTGGTGGGGGCAGGGCAGAGACTCTGCATTTCCAGCAGCCTCCCTGAAGATGCTGATGCTGGCCTAGCAGACATGTTGAGTGACACTGCTCTCGTAGGCATTGCATGCCAATCTGGAAGAAATCCTAGAAAATAAATATATCCAGCTTTATAACTATACCTACTGGCAACTATCAAAGAGGCTTCAGACACAACCTATGAAATCTTATTTCTAGTATTAATATTCATTGGTTGTTGTGATGGTTATTGGCCCTTGAGTACCACTGGGCTGCATAGGAATAAAGAATGTCTAAGGTAACTGGACCACAAAAAATAATAGAAGGCGTTGCATCAAAACTTAAACAGTATCAGTGAACAAATCAAAGAGATGCGCTAATATTTCAGGTATACTTTTTTTCTATAATGAAACCAAACACAAGTGTACTGTCTATGATGTTCAATGATTAACACTACAAAAATGACCTCAATCTTAACTGGTCAAACTTCTGAATGAGTCATTTAAAAAGACAGAGTAAAAGTGAAAATGATGGTGACATGGTTTGCACCTCTCTGGGGGCAACATTATGCTAAGTGTGAGAGCTCCAGGATGTACAGCAAAGGACCGATCTTTTCCAGGGCCTAGTTCACAATATATATGTGTTTAGTGACTTCGGCTACAAAGTAACAGTGTTGTTAAGCTAACTCCTGGTTTCCTAGAATCTTTTACCTTAAATTCGGAACTAAATCCTCCAACCTGTTATCATGTTTACCTTATAAAATAAACTGCTTACATCTTTCACTAAGGCTCACTTATAATGTTATATCCACTTACTTAAATATGAGTTATTAATCAATCATTCAATTGTCAGGACTACAAGTGGAGCTGTTCTGCACTGGAAGAAGAAATGTTTTCCTACAGCACATCCACATGAGTATTCTGGGTAATGAGAGTGATTTTCTACTTTCCAATTTGAAACTAAGTTTATATGTGTGCGATAAATAGTGAGTGTATTATGCACAATTGTTAATGAGCCTGCCTGAGATGCTGGTTCCTGCATACAATTTCAAGTGTCAACAATTCGGGGAAAAATATGGACCTACAGGTAATAAACATTATTCAATGACCTCTACTGTGAGTTCTTTTGGTTTGAACATCTGAAATCTATAAACAAAGTACCAATGCTGTTACATCCTCACTGAAGTATGGAAAAATATTTTCTTACATCTTTTGAGAGGATTTTCCTGAACATGCAAATTAGCAAATACTCCTTTAACAGAAAATACGGATTATCTCCTATATAATCTCACCATTAAAATTATATGACTGTTTTGTTACATATGTACTTAAATGAGAATGTAAATTCCAGAGTTTTGGGAAATGATTAGATGAACAAAGCATACTTTATAAGTTAATGCAGAACAATGAAAAGCAAAACTTTTAAAAAGACACTATATCTCACTGGAGAAACTGAAAATGTGACATCTGGATAACTAATATGGCTCCAAATTCAGATTCTTTTTCTTTTTTTAAGGAAAGTCCAGCATATTAGAAATATTTGTCTTTCTCCTTAGCTGTATTTGTCTAGTTACTGAAACCAGTCAGAAACAGCTTGACTCCTAACTCCACATGACAGTCCATGCTTAATCATGAAATCAGTCATGGTGAGATATTTTTTTCAATACTAAGCCATAGGTCCAAACTGGTCATTTTACAGTCTCCCCCTAACAATTTTTAGAGCAACCAAAGTTACAAACCCTTCTTGAATATCTCAAGTAACCTCAAGTAAGAACAAGGTTGGTCTTTAGGTTTTGTTTCTCTAGAGAGAAAACTCTTTGGGGAATTTCTAAAATTCTCTTTGGGTATCTGTATGTAATTTCTTGCTAGTGAGCAATCTCCAAGGACCAGTCTCATCAACAGTGAGAGAGCAATCTCCATGTAATTATCATGGAGCTAGAACACAGCAGAGTCTTAGATGCTGAAAAATGGCAACCGACTACTAATATATTTATATTTTTGATGTAAGAGGAAAAAGTGCCCTGAGTTAATAAGAAATGCCTCCCAATCTCCTAAAATGTCTGTGGATTAAAATACTGTGGATAAAATCGCTGTCCCTTAGTATATGCTGGAAACTGCATGATTAATATTTTAGTTTTCTAAATGAAATATATTGCAAAATAAAATAAGATAATTTAGCAATTGTTGAAATAATGAGTAAAATGTTTCCCTAAATTTGTCATATGATAAACTGAAACCTTTCTTGCACATATCACATTTCAAATAAATCTGGAATATAAGAGGGAAATGTGAATCCTTCAACATTGTTTGAATTCACTTTAGTCTCCACTAGAGTTTAGGGAAATAAAATTGGGTAGTCTGGACAATTTGTGCATATTTTGTGACAACCTAATTATTCATGTTGGATTTCCAGCATCTAGCAAACAAAAACTAAAATTATTCCCGCTCTTCTGGTTACTTAAAAAGTACCAATGGTTCATCTGTGCTAAAGCAGTGGTCTACAACACAGAACATTCAGAAACCAAAAAGAAAGTTCCAGTCCAAGTAGTCCCTCTACTGGGAGCAGAGGAATTTCAAAACATGTTTAAGGTAATAGTGATTTTCTAAGATGCTAAATTATGTGACCAATGAGCAAGAAAAAATTTTAGTGCATCAGTATTTAATTATTAAAAATAAAAAGGGTGGGTGTTTTAATGTTCAAGAAAACATTTAGTTGTTTGTGTTATTTTTTTTCCAGCAATACCCTAGTTGAGCATTTCTATTAATACCTCCAAGCAGGAAACATATTTATATGTATATAAATACATATATTTAATGTATATAATAACATTAAACAAGACATCTTAATAGAAAGAAAGTAAGCTTGTGGAGCTCATTAAGACACACATGATTTTTCTCCTATGGATGATTCACTTTGCAGCTGGTCAGTGACTTATTCCAAGTGAGAGACCTTCCCAAGATTTCAGTGCAATGTCCTCAACTAAGCTCTGTAACATTCATTACTAAATAATCCACTGAAGTGTGTTTCCCAACATTTTGCTGCAGTAACTGACAACTTTGCATAGTCACTCACTACATTTAGTTTTACATTTAGTTTTAGATCACAGACCAAGGGGAGATTATCAGAGCACTCACTTGACAGCTGCCTTTAAGCAGGTTGGCCCCAACCACGCCCATTTTCCAGCACACAGTGCAGCAGAATCTCAAAAGGATCCAAGAGGCTTTCCCCACAGGAGTTGTAATCAGCACAGACCCAGCATCAACAACCCAAGCGCAACTAAGACAACAGTCAAGAGACTCTGCTTTGTTCTCCGAGACTCCCATGGAGATTACAGTCTCACTGTTGAGGAGACTGGTCCTTGGAGATGGCCAGCAAGAAATTAGTTACAGATACCGTTAGAGTTTTAGAAATTCTCGAAAGAATTTACTCTGCGGAGAAACAACACCTCCAGGGTTTCTTACGTGAGGTTCCTTCAACTACGACAGAAAGACTTGTAGCTGTGGTTATAAAACTTGGCAAGTAAAGAATTTTCTCGGCCCTCACCTCCAGCAAGTCGATTCAGAAAAGGGACTATTTCCCTCCCAAACCCTCGCCGAAGACGCCCATTTAAATATAGACGTGGAAGTTATAAAAGCAGGGCGACTTTTGATGAAGAATCCAAGGACTGCCTTCAAATCAGTTGTTTTAAACCCATATCTAAAGTCAAGTTAAATGTTTACTCCTTTTCATAGCTGCTTGCCAAAGTAAACAATACATAAATAAACAAACAAATAAACAAGTAAATAAATCAATTTGGGCTTTGTTTTTTTCAGTTGTTCCTGTTTTCTTTTTGCAAAAACAGGGACGACTCCCTTTGTTACGGCTTTACTTAACCCACCAGCTGCCGTGCACGGCCAACGCCGTCGTTATTTGTGTAACGCGTTTCTGAGCACACCGAGCCCGGGCTTTCTGGATAAGCTCCTCATCTGAGGACAGGAAGTCCAAGCAGAGAAGAGCGTGACGGCCACAGCGCTGAGACCCCTCCGGACACACACACACTTACCCACCCAGGAAGATCAAGGCGGAAACCGAGCCAGGGTCCCCGCCAGGGCTCCCCGGAGGGTTAGGACTCAGCGAGGTTGGCTGCTTTCTGGGACTTGCGGCCGTCGGAGGCGCGACCCGGGACGTAAAGGGCTGGACCTACCAGGCACCACGGTGTGCAAAGCCTTGAAGGACGCGCCAAGTCCTCGTCGCCGGTTATCGCGGGGCGGCCACCGCCCCCTGACACGACGCCCCGTCAGTTCAAAGGCCGCTCCCCTCTCACCCCGTGCCGGCCGGGGTCCCCCAGGCCGGGGTCGTCCCGCAGCTGCTTACCTGGAGGCGGTGACCGCAGCGCGGACAGCCGAGGTGCTGAAGCGGGCGGGGCGGCCGCGGCGGGAGCGAGGAGGAGCGGCCCCGCCCCGTTGCCCCGCCCCGTCGCGGGCTCCCGGGGGCGAGGCAGCCGGGGGCGGGGCAGCCCGAGGGTTTCCAGGGACCGGGAGGCGGGCCCCACTCGCCGATTTCCGCGCCCCAGCGGAGGGGGCCGTGATGCCCTCTCGCCGGATCCCGCCCAGGACGGTCACGTGACCGCGGGGCTGGGCGCTGATTGGTGCGACTGGGGGGGAGAGGCGGAAGCGTGACCTCTGGAGACCCGGGGCGAGGGCGTTGCCTAGCAACGGGAGTCGGAGGACCGCGGGCTTCCCGGGCTCCGGAGCTGGGCAGTTTGCAGAGGCTGGAAGGGGAGGGAAATGGTGCGTCTCCAGCGTACTCCTGATGACAGATTCCTTATGCGGGTCTGCGCTTTCTAGGGAAATGAGTCATCTAGGAAAATGAGTCAACTCCACAGTAAACAAGACACCCCGTTTGCTTCTTGAGGGTGTGGAGTTGCAAGTCGACCCTCCCTGCGAGGCTGGGTTCTGAACCATCACCTGGGATGGGCGTGTTAGTGGAATGCTAAGCCTCTGGGGGCGGGGGGGGGGGGGCTTTATTGTGGTCTGACTGGGCTCAGGTACCTCGGTGGGCGATCTCTGGGTGCTGTTGTTTCCCTGGGGTTGAAACAGGGTATAAGGAAGACTTTTTGACTTGGTCACTTAAAACACCATACAGGCCTGCTTCTCTCTCTGAAGCAGGATGCAAGTAGGCCATTAGCATTTTCACTGTACCTGCCTGCTATTGATATGCAAACATCAGCTACCAGCTTCTCTCTGCTTTCTTTCCCTCTTTCAGACCTAAAAAGAAAAACTTTAAAACATAGTTTAAACTCTCCGCTTGTGGGTTCTTACACCATCCCCAGCCTTCTCAGCCAAAATACCAAACCAATGCAAGACTATCGGTGCAGACTAATTTATTTCTAACAAAGTGATTTCTAATTATCCTAATAACTACAAAAAAAACATGTAAGACTCAGATTACTTTAACATTGTCCAAAACCTTTCTCAGCATTGTCCAAAGTCCTTTCCCAGATTGCCTAGAATTCCTCAGTCTCTCAGTCCTGATCATCTCACCAATGTCCAGTCAGAGTCCATCTCCAGACACTTGAAGGCATGTTCCTTTGTCTGCTCCCTTGGCTTGCTCCTCCTTGCCTTTCACGCTCTGTTCCCCTTGTCACCTTCAGGTAGCAGGAACTTCATGGTACCGGACCCAGCCAAGTTCACTTTTTTTTCAGGCCTGTCTTTCACGGCCTCTGGCAGACACAAGCTCAGCAAAACAAACTCCAACATGGAATCTGCAAGCTTCTTAACTGCATCTAGCACACATGCTGCCAGCCTGAGTTAGCCAAGGGTTGCAGGTCCCCGGTGGCCACATGGCCAAGCTCACATGGCTCACATCTTTACAAGATGGCCGATTCCCATCTCTCCTCCATTGAACCTCTCTATATGATCTCCATATTGGAATCCTTCTCTTTGTTTGCACACCCTTTTTATATCCTGATTTCCTGCCTTCCAGGAAATTTTTTTCACCGTGACCATTTCACTTCTTTCTCCCCCTGCATCTCCCTGAAGGGAAATTCCAAATAAGGTCATTCTCACATTTTAGCATCTGTCCTTGAAACCTGCAATCTTAAACAGGAGACAATGGGGGGGGGGGGTTTGCACATCCTACCAGGGTTGTGTGTGTAGTCAACATGCAGCCTTCCCAGTGCAAAGCACATTTATCTTGTCGAATCCACCTAAGCGGAAAGGCTTGGTGTTGTGCTGTTCTTCATGTCTCAAAATATTGTCATTACCTGTGGCCGTTATCAAGCACTAGAGAAAACGAAGAAAATGTTTAATAACATTTATTGAGCTTAAATGATATACCAGCCTCTGAATACTTAACAAATTAATGGTCTAACCCAACCACGGAAATTCCTTAGACATAATTCTTATCCTATGCCTTATTTCTCCTTTTTCCCCAGTACTTTTCCAAAGTATTTCCTGCAAACAGCCTCATATGCACACCTAACAATCTGTTTTGCTAGTTAAAAATTAAATTAAAAGTATATAGCTGGGTGTGGTGGCACGCACCTGTAATCCCAGCTACCTGGGAAGCTGAGGCTGGGGATCGCTTGAGTCTGTGGTACCCTGGGCAACTTGAGCTGATGGTTCCACGGGTAAAAATAGCGAGACCTAGTCTCAAAAAAAAAAATTAACTTAAAAGTTGCAACTCTACATTCATAGGCAATAAACTTGTTAAAAAGTAGAATCAGTTCGTAGGACTATACCCTACTTTCCAACAAAGTGCCTATGTATAATAGCAAGTATTTACTAAATGCTTTGATGGATGGATAAATAAATTAGCACATAATGTAGGAGAGAAATCATGAAGGGCAATAAGCAACAAATTTCAATGTGCTGTTCTCAAATAGGGCTAAAAAGTTCTATGATTAAATGAGATAAGGGGAAACTTTTGTTCTAGGGTGTTGAAGGACATTTTCTGTTAAGATTGGTATTTGAACAACGAGTGAATGAGTGAATGATCTTCAGCGCATAGTAAGGGAAAAGGATTTTTGATATATCAGGATCACATTGCCAAAAGCACAAAAAGTGGCAGAGGATGATAGGTTTAACTATTTTCCACTTGTTTGCTTTCTCTGGAGGAGGTGAAGGTGGTGGTGGTCAGAGATATAAATGGAGAAAGAATGGCAAAAAATAAAACTGGAAAACTAAGCAAAACACATTAGCGAGGAAATTAGATTCCATATGTAGGTAAGATTTAAGCTTCTAAGTGGAGGGAACCTATTGAAGTTTTAGAACCAGAACTTTTTCTTAAGATAGGAATGTTGAAGTTATGTAAATGCAGAGAAATGAAAAGCATGGCTGGTAGGAAAAAGAGACAATAGTTCCTGCAATAGATACAAAGGGCCTGAATGAAGACACTAAAAAAAAAACCACGAGGATCACAGGAAACACTTCATGCAAAAAGACTACCATTTTCACTTATAACTGATACTAAACAGTAATATATATTCTTGGTTCACATTTGTCCCTTGTTTAGATAACTGTCTATGTGTTGCTTATTCACAATTGTTTCTATGGTTAAGAATCATAAAATCAAATGAGGCAGACACCATCTGGTTATGCATTCCCAAGTTAAAGGTGAATATGGGAGGTTGGACAATTAGGGAACTTGTCAGGGTCATGCAGCTGTAGTAGTGGAAAAATTGTGTGAAGTCAGAGTGCAAGATTCCCAGTTCAGGAGACATCCCCCCTTTACCAGATGTGGTTCATTAAATTTGAAAGGGGGTTTTAAACAAACACAGCTATGATTAGATCTAGAAGCAGTGAAACTACATAACCTGATTTCCAAGAAAAACATCTCTTTATTCTGATTTTCATTTTTTATTTAACAAGTATTCAATGTGATGCTCTCATCTGGTGGAAAAAATTGTCAGTTACTCAGACAGACTGGCAATTTCAGGGTAATCATTAGTCTTTAACACTTAGAGTACACCGAGTTCTTTATGATTGAGTGTTAAGAGCAGAGTGATTAGGAAAGTAAATGACTTCAGTTCATTCATCTTCAAGGACAGACTTGTTCTATGAGAATGGTAGCTTGGAAAAGGTGTTCAATGTCTTTTAAGGAGGCATGAGCCTTGGAGTGCATACTTCTAAAAAAAATCCACCAGGAAGAAATTCTAGAAATTAAAATTTAGAAACATTTAGCTACAATGAAATGCCTGCCTGTTTGGAAACAGACTAAGCAAAATAACTCCATTTTATTTAAAACCTCTATTGTGAAACCAATGTCCTCTTCTTGCCCTCAGTGGAAAGTATCCACCCATAGCTGGTTGGTCAGACATCCTATTTCTGCCTCCCCTATTCCTGGTTGTTCCTGACAACCATCTTGTCCACCTGATAGATGATGGATGCCAGCAGTGTCCTCCTGATAAATGATAGATGTCAACATTATTGAAAGCTCACTATTATGGAAATTTGTTCCACCTTTATGTGACTGTGGGAACTTGTCCTGTAGTTATGGGAATATGTCCTACACCTGCTGGTTTGCTTCACAGTAGGGGGCGGTGGTGGTGTTGCCTTATAAAAAGCTGTAATAAAAACAGCTCTTGCCGAGCTGACTTGGGGACCCTGATGCACCAGTAATAAACCTGCAGCCTTGAACTTCAGTCGGAGTCCTTATATCTTGTTGAGCAAGCAACCCACGGCTTACAACAATGCCTTCTTACTGTGTTTTAATGTAAAAATGGTAAGAGAATATGATAGGGTGTGCCCCCCCCCTCCTGTTTAAGATTGCAGATTTCAAGGACAGGTAATGTTAAAATGGGGGAATGACCTTAGCTGGAATTTCCCTTCAGGGGGATGCAGGGGGAAGAAAGAGGTGAAATAGTCAAGGTGAAACAGATTTCCTGGAAGGTGGGAAATCAGGGTATATAAAGGGTGTGCAAACAAAGAGAGGGAATTCGATGCAG
>PVHY01030032.1:0-13760 GCA_004024945.1 Uropsilus gracilis
TTTTTTTTTTTTTTTTTAATTCATGAAGTTAGGATTTTGTTCAATGGCCCCACCTGTGGCCCAGACTGCTGGGTGGCATTTTCTCCAGAGGTTATGCGAGAGCGTGAGTGTATTTGTGAATTGAAACCCCACCCCTTACCCTCCTTCCTCTTCCCCCCTCCCACACCCCTTTGCTCTTTATTTCTTTCATTTTCGCTCTGGGAGAAACCAAGGCTCTCCCTCCCCAGGCTCTTCTTATTGGTTTTCCTCACTGCTGCGCTAGGAACGTTGGGTTTGGAGATCCTAGTGGCTATTTAAGGGGCCCCAGCCGAACTGCCCTGGCCATTCCGGCGGCGGGGGTGGTTCATCGTCCTAATTTTAACCTCCCGGTTGCCCCACAGGAATGAAGAAGGGCAGGCGGGGTCCTTTCCCCTACTGGGCTGCCTTTCCCCTACAGAGCTCATTCTTGCTTCTTGCTAGTTTATTATGGACCCCCCCCCCATCACCACACACTCACTATTATTTTCATGCTTCTGCAATAAGCTGTCAATGCAACTTTTTATGAGTTTC
Source organism: Uropsilus gracilis (assembly GCA_004024945.1). Classification (NCBI taxonomy): domain Eukaryota; kingdom Metazoa; phylum Chordata; class Mammalia; order Eulipotyphla; family Talpidae; genus Uropsilus; species Uropsilus gracilis. Next base: position 550 of record PVHY01030032.1, read on the forward strand.
CCCCTCCTAATCCACTTTATCTCTGCAACTCCAAGATCTCAAACTTTATGCAGGACTCTGTTTCAGTGACAGTTTTTCCAACAAAACAACAATAACATGAAACATCAGCAGCAAAACTTTTTTTTTGCCTGCATATATACTGTCAACGTATTTTTATCTTGTTGCTTCATGCGCTGAGACATTATTCTTTGCTTTGTCCTGGTGAGTCCGGGGCTACCTGTTCTTTCTGGAACTCAAGTTTAAAGACTTGGACTTCATCTCTACAATAACCTTAGAAATAGCTGCTTACCTGTTCTGATCCTACCAGGATATATGACAAGCCCTCCAGGAAGGAAATTTAATTTCCTTAGTCATCAACACTCCTTCACCTTGGAAAGCTTGGTAAAGTGTTGGAAAGGACTAGAAATGCTATAATAATATATGATGGGAAAGATAGTGGGAATGCGTTCTGAAACAGCAATACTGAATTACTTAGCCTTTCAGAGTCTTTCTTCCTTTGTCCCAATTAACACCCCCCCTCCTCAAGAATCCAGAGTCAGGACAGAGTCATTAATTACTCCAAGAAACAAAATAAGTCCTTGGAAATTCACTTGGTATTTGCTTTCTGGCTACAGGGAACATATTGCCTTAATACGGGTTCACAGTGTTGATATTGGCCTTTGAACAACATTTTCACTGAAATGCCACTGGGATGGAGTGATACACCAAAACTGCAGGTGCTGGGAAACGGTCTGTCTGGGTCTTACTCCTTAGGTCTTATTTTCAGTTTCAGAGTTACATTCTAATTAATTTATTTAACTTTAATTAATTTAGTCACAATTTTGGATGTACTTGTGGGATTTTTCTAGCCTTGAGATTATTTTGCTGATAAAAGTCCAGGGCTACAAGGAACAAGATCTTATATTTGCTTCTTTTTAATTAACTGCAGCATGGACTTTGATTTAAATAGCAGGCTCCCTCCTGTGCACACGACTTATTTGTGAAATAGGAAACTTTTTGAGAAGCAAGGGCAATTCTTGGGGAACCCGGCACCTGTTGGGCCCCCTCCTGGGCGACAGGCAAAGAGAGACTAGTCGTAGTCCTGGTTCTGAAACTCCCAGTCTGGGGCTCACCCTGCAAACACACCCGTATTTCTGAATGAACTAAATTCACCCTAAGTGGGGATCTGGCAAGGTCAGACCTTTGAGTCTGCGCCAGAGTTATATCTATAAAAAAAATGTCCAGCTTTCAGCCCTTCCGTATGTTATAATGGATTGTGGACTTACGTATACAAAAGGACACATGATTGTCTTCTAGAATCTGAACAGCAATTAGCTCTGCCACAGCTCTGTGCTCCTAGACCTGTGTGTGCCTGGCACCGAGCATATACATAATTTGTCCATTGAACGAAGCAATCACTGATGATGTGTGTCGGGAATTAGAGAGAAAACTACAAGCCACCTGCATGCGTCTAAGAACCCCAAGATTACCGAAGGCATTCCTGTAGGGAAAAAAGGAGGCGCAGGAACAAGGGGGCGTTGGGATAAGGTAAGGGTGAGGGAAGGTGGGAGGAAGAGCCAGGAAGAACACAGATGGGACTCTGTACCTGGGAACTCCCATAACTGACTCAGAGGAGGAGTGAGGCGATAGGGACCCAAGGTCTGCCTAGCGGAGGAGTTCATCCAGCTGCTTGTTGGACACTCAGGTGCATCCTGGGACAGCTTCAGTGTTCAGTGGGAGGCAGTCAAGCTGAGCTCACAGTAATCACCCAAACCTGCTTTTCTCGGCTCTCCCCTCCCTTCGTAAATAGCCACTGGTTTCTCCAGGGCTCCTCAAGCTATGGTGTCAGAGTTGACCCCATTCCTCTCTCTTTCAAATCACGGGCAAATCCTGCTGATCCACCTTGGATGGAGACCTAGACTCTGATCATTTCTAGCCAGCTCCTCTGCCAGCCCCTGGGCCAAGCCACCGGTGCCTCTGACCTTTTAACCTGGGGTGTCACCTTTTGTCTGGCAGTGTATTCCTCAGTCTAGGATCATTCCACAGCTCCCATCTTACTTTGAGCAAAAATCAGTCTCCCTTCGCTGCAAGTTCCCCTCTTTGGCCTCATCTCCACCATGGTCCTGCACCTTCATTCCACTTCAAGCCCCACTGTCCAGAAAGATGGTGACCCAGGTATTTGGGGGGGCGGCTCCCTCAGTGGTTCTAGGCCTTTCTTATACATCACCTTCCTAGTCTTAGCCTCCCTCCCTGCTCTCTTTGACACCTCAGCGTTTATCCTAATCTAGCACAACACAGTCTATTTGTATTTGTGTCATAATCTCTTCCCTCTTTGAAGTCCTGATCTGTACAGGGAGAGAGTTCTGTGTCTTCTAGTGACTTCTGTATCCCTGGAGCTGAGAGTAATTCTGGCACTGAGTAGATACTTGATAAATATTTGTTAAATGAATAAATAAATGGTTTCCCGCACAGCTATGGGATATGTAGACATTAAGAGTTGCTCCACATCTACCACGTGTTACCATCTGTGTGACTTGGAGTAGCTCTGGGGGCACATCTGGGGGCAGCGTAGAGTAGAGGGAAAAATCTCAGGCCTGAGTGTTAGATGCTGCAAATATGGGCTTTGGCATTCAAGTGTGATGATATCTATTAGCTCAGTAACACTGGCATCTGTGAAATAGATCATAATATCTGGCATGGTTGGCATATGCGAAATACTACCTGTAAACTGTTTAGCACAGGGCCTGGCAAATAATAGGCACTCCACAAAGAGTAGCTATCATCACCATCATCATCATCATCATTCACCATCATCATCATCATCATCATCACCATCATCACCATCATCATGATTAAGAAACAAGTAAGCAGAAGCGACTTGGGAATTTTCATTTTGATTTTCTGGCCAGTGCCAAATGCTAAAGAGACTTTCAATAAATATATCTCCCATGATTGAGTGGGTGTTTTAGGGTGTGCGATGCCCTTTAAGTCGTATAGAAATTCATTGGATTCCTAGTGTAGGAACCTGTAGGAACAAGGGCTTAAAAAAGCAAAAATTGTAACAAAAGAAGTGAAAGGTCTACATTTTTCTTGTGCTTAGATTTCAATCCCTCTGAAATTAGTCCCTCCAGATCACGCTTTCCAATGGCCTTCTTCAGAGCAGTCAGCTCTGCAAGCAGAACTTAAGAGCTGAGAACGTTTGAGAGCCTGTTTTCCTCCCTTGTTATCACTGGCTCAGAGGTGCCAGCACAGCCGAGGCACTTGGAGTTGAAAGTTGCCCTGGTCTTCCTGCCAGGACTTGAGCGAGGCCCTGAGGAGTTGATGGCCTGCCCCTCCTGGCTGGGTCTCAATTCTTTTTCCTGAAATGCATTCCTGCTTCATGATGTTTCGTATGTTTTAAAACCCAGTTTTGTGCCGTGGCAACTCTTCATTTTTTTAACGTTTGCACATTCTCTGACTTTCCAAAAAATCCAGTTGACTTTGCAAACCTGTCGGTGAGCCATAGTGCAAGTGGCGAGCAGACCCCGTGAGTGCACCCCTGCCTGCCAGAGTCCATGTTTACAAATAAAAACAAAACAGAACAACTAGCAAAGTCATTTCAAATATATTTGATCTTGAATAGCTGCACAGGTACACTTCTACATGGATTTTATTCAATAAATGCACAGGAAAACATTTTTGGAGACATATGACAGTTTGAAGAAACTCAAAGCGTATAGCCTAGAAATAAAAAAGAAAGAAAACTTGAAGTATGCTATGACTGTATAGATAATATCTATTTTTATCAGCTGCTATCATAAAATATATACAAATCTGCTGGAAAGAGTTAAAATATCAAAATTCACACATACAAACACAGTAGACTTTTCTTGACACCATTCATCCTTGCTAAGACTTCCAGTCAACAGTAGGTTATTAGTTAAGTTTTGGGGGAATCATTAGCTAGATGCAGATTTTTTTAACCAAGAGTTGTTCAGGGGTCAACTCTGTGTAGGCATTCTGTGTAATGGCTCTGTATTGGTGATTATCATTTACTAAGTGATGAAGCCCAGATATGTTAAACGCAGCAATGCTATTTCTACAAAAGACCTCCGCATTTCCTATTGGCATATATGTGTTTGTGTGTATGTGTGTGTTTAGAATGGAGCTACTGGTATCCAGGGAAACCCTTCAAGAGGTGACCATTAAGTTGAGACTAAAATAATAAAGCCAACCTTGTGGAGTTCAGAGTTAAGAGACTATTGGGGGTGAGGGGGGCAGCAGGTGCAAAGGTCCTGGGTTAGAAGAAATCAAGGCTGCTCAAGGCAGGGACATGTGACTGATACCTGATGAGCAAAAGGCAGGAGACTCCAGCGACCACTGGAGGAGTCTAAATTCTATTCTAACTACAAATTAGTGCTCAGTAGATTTCACTTCTTTCTGTAGCCCTCGGGTCCATTGTGTCCAGCTATTCGCTAGAAAATTTGCTTCCTGGATGTCTGACATTATTCATTCATTGCTCTCTTGGAGAGCACGCGATGAGGGATGAGGTTAGAGACCAAAACCTAACAAGGAGAGGGAGAGCTTTACAAATGTCTCTAAAGGGCACAGAGCGTCTATGGAGGAGGGAGTCAGCTTTCCCTGGAGGGGCCAGAAAAGGTGTCCAGTAGGAGAATCGTGAAGCCAGTCTTAGGAGTGGTGTTCTTGGGAGTGAGTTGGGGAGAGTCGTGGCGGGGCAGTGTTTCCAGGAATCTGCAAGCAGCTCCTACCAGCAGAGCAGAGGGCACAAGGAGATCAGCAGCAAGGAGAGCAGTGTTCCCAAGCTACGGCCTGGGGGTCACATCCAGCCTGCAGACTGTTTCTGTTAAGTAGAAGAGTTACTGGAACACGGCCACACCCGTTGCTTTGCATGCTGTCTCCGGCTGCTTTTTCAAGGCAACAGCGGCTGAGTATTTGCAGCAGAGATAGAATGTGACCTCCAAAGCCTTAAGCTTCTACTGTCGGAGCCTCTACAAGGAAAGCTGGCGGGCTCCTGACCACATGAGCAGGACTTGTGTCTCTGGTGCTGGGCGGAGAGGTGGGTGGGGAGGTGGCTTTGTGATGAGGTGGCTTTAGCAGGTGCTTTGGAAGGCTTGGAGTTGGCAGTGGCAAGGTCGCTATTGCCATCATCCAGGGGAAGGGGCCAAAGTCCTGTCTGACCACACCGTTTGGTGGAGAAGATGGAATTTCAAGGGTCAGGGGAGCTTCAGGGACCAGTGACTCGCTGTGGGATGAGAAGCAGAGAGGTGCTGAGAGTGATTCCCAGTCACCTGGCATCGGGGGATAGGTGGAACTTGTCACTTCAACAAGCTGGGACCACAGGGAGGGAGCAATGAGGCTTGGCGAGCTTGAGGTGTCTGTGGGACATCCAAATGGAGACAGTTTTCCAGTTGGCAACTGGATCTTGAGGTCTCAAGCTAAGAGGAACAGTCCAGTCACATATAACTGGGGACTGGCACCTTTAACTGGTCACACTAGTCATGGAAGTGATGATACCACCCAAGAGGGTGGAAAGTGAGAAGAGAAAGCTGAGGGCAGAGCCATCAAACTTGGAACAGGAAACCTCTACAGGATTGACAAAGAAAAGTGCTTATTTTATTTTTTTGAGATTAGGTCTCGCTAGTTTTACTTGTGGAACCGCAGGCTCACATTGCCCGGGGTACCACAGACTCAAGCAATCCCCAGCTTCAGCTTCCCGGGTAGCTGGGATTACAGGTGCGTGCCACCATGCCCAGATATTTTTTTGGAACTAGGTCTCCCTACAGGCCCCAGGTGAAACTCGAACCACGATCCCTAGCCCTGGCCGCTTCATAGGCTGGAAAAGTGCTTATTTTAAATTGTGGGAAATATACCTGAATGGAGTTCACCATCTTTTCCCATTTTGAGCTTTTAAGTACACGACTCAGTGGTGTTAAGGATACTTACATTGTTCTTCAGTCATCCCCACCAGCCATCATCAGAACTTTCTCATCTTTTCAAGCAGAAGCTCTGTCCCCATTAAACACTAACTCCCACCCCCCTTCCCCAGGCCCTGGCTCCCACCATTTGCTTCTTGTGTGTGTGGATCCGGCTCCTCTTTGGACCCCGTCTGAGTACACTCACAGAGGGTTTGTCCTTTCATGTCCATTGATTTCACTGAGCATCATGTCCTCAGTGTTGTGTCAGAATGTCCTTCCTTTTTAGGGCTAAATAACATTCCACTGCATAGACGGTGACATTGTGTTTAGCCAGTCACCCCTCGAATGAACTTGGATTGGTCCCCTGCTTTGGCCTCTCTGAATCATGTTGAACAGGGGATGTTTGGAAGGAAGTCTTAGGTGGAAAGAGAACCCCGGGGGAGGAAGGAAAGGACTGAGTAAGGGGGAGAATAAGACCTAATAGAGACCAGAAAGACTGACCTTGGACCAACCCCACCAAACAAAGGAGAAGGAAGATTCCTCGCAGACAGAAGGCTCAGCTCACCCGCGCCTGTCGGTGTGGAAAGTTGTTGAAATCATATGAATGCGTTAGAGTCCATTCCTGAAGTCACAGCAGCACTTAATTATGCTAATATTTTTAAATGCGCACTGTTTATCTTTTGAAAACAGTGCCATGTTTCCAGGATACATTTCTGTCCAAAAGGTGATCCGTGGGGCAAGGCCTTGGAAGCTGTTTCCCCCCAAATTACTAGCCCACAAAAATGTGTTCCTGCTCCACCCTGGCCAGTGAGAATGCCCCCACCGTCCCACCCCCCACAAAAAACCACCATACAGATTCCCCCACTTTTCCTTTATTCTCAGAATACTTATGGAACGATGTAACCTGCTTTGAGAAAAATGTATCTGGAATTCAGAAAGCAGCTCAAATAATGTAGTTCAATTTGTTCTTTTTTTTTTTTTTTAATGATTTTCTATAATTCACCTTCGAGTAGGGACTTCTTTGCACGTGTTATTCTCCGGTCTCGTCCCTTTAGCAAATATTTGTAGGCCCAAAATAGCGAACATCTGAGTCGCGTATAATGAGTTAAAAACGGAAGTGTATTAATATATCACCACGTGGGAAGTGCAGAGGGAAAAAGTGCTGGAACTATTTAAACCATTGGTCACTGACATGCAGACTCTAAGCTCAGTCATGACTGTATTTCAGGAATCTGCGAATTCTGTAAATCTTGGTCGGTAATACGGTCGCCTTAAACAAACAGGCCTGAATAGAAGTATTTCTAGAAGCCCAGTATGACTCAGTTCACTGCCAATCTTATTGGCACCAGTGCAAGCGTTTATCAACGTGACCGTGCTCACTGGGAGACTCGTGTGCAGAAGTAAAGACGCCTTAGTCGGTCGTTACTTAATTTGAGAAACTGTGGAATGATGGCGTTCAAGTGGCGGCCAGGCGCCCCCACCGCGATTTCGGCCTCTGACGCATGCGCAGTCTGCCCAAGCTTGCCTCCTCTCCCTGCTCCAGCCCCTGTGGCCACTGGAGTTCTTTGTCCTTCTGCTTGCCGCAGCTCACCCCAGCCTCTCCTGCCCGAGAAGCAGTGTCCTCCAGCCTTCAGCTCCACGCGGGACTGCAACCCACAGCCGCTCCCCTGCCATCTCCTTGTGGCGCCTTGAAAACACCTTACCTGTCCTCTTCCTTATCTTTCCTTCCTCCCCCTCCCTGGCCACGCCTCTTCTGGGCCCTGTGCGGAGGAACGCAGGGCAGGGCACGTTCTTCAACCTGCCTCTCCCCGCTGTTGTGACTGCCCAGTGCTTAGCTCGGCATTCGAGGCTTTTCTCTGTCCCCATCTCCCTTCCATCGCCCCATCTTTCACTGTGACCATAGGCCGCCCAACGATAGGGGCGTGTTCTGAGAGAGGCACTGTTCGATGATTCTGTCACGTGGATGCCGCCAGGTGTGATGACGCAAACCTGGCCGGGACAGCCAGCGACGTCCCTGGGCTGCGTGGAGGACCGAGCGGGACCTCACTGTCTCTGTAGACGCCCTCACTGACCACAGTGCCACCGAGCAGTGCATGGCTGGGCCTGCTGGGCCTTCAGCAGGCCCGCTACCCCTCTCCCCTTCCTCTCAAATGTCCCTGATGCTGACAGAAATCTTCCTCTTCTCAAAACCCTTTTCCAAGGCGCTCTCGTTTTGGAGCTTTGAGATTATAACTGGTGATTTGCATGAGAAAACTTGTATGACTAGGGCAACGGTGGCGGTTCATTCTCCGAGGGCGACTAAGGAGAGGCCTCTGTGCCTTGTAGGATGTCGAGCAGGATCCTGGCCTCCACTTGCCGGGACATGGTCCACCCCCATGTCAGGACAACTGCTGTGTCTGTAGACGTGATGGGGTGTTCCCTGGGGTGCAGAGTCCCCTAGCGAGGGGTCGCAGGGCCAGCCGACCAGGAGTAACAAGGAACTGCCACAACACGGAGATCCAGCGTCACAAGGCTACTTGGCCACGAAGTGGTGATTTATGTGCTTGTTTTCTGAGCTCAGTTAGAAGCCCCCAGAAGACGGGGCAGCTGTCCCTGCCACGCTTCCCACGGGCTTCATACTGGATACATGAGAAAACAGAGTCTTGAGCCTGGTGTGCGCCTCAGAGGGCTGGCCTCACATCTAGCGATGGTAGCTTTGGTTTTAATGAGAAGCAAAATTCAAAAACCCTTGCCTGAGATCGCCTGCAGCTCAAAAACTCCATATTTTGTATTCAGTCCAGATGAACATTCCAGTTCTTTCAATACATAGTTTCCCTTTCCCAAATCCCACAAGGAATTGTAATCAAAGACCCCTACTGTTAACTGACTTCCCTTTGGGCCCTGCCAAAATTGCAAATCAAGTTCTTTTCCAGAAAGTTCAGGGATCTTACCAGGAAATAAGAGTCTTAGAACCAAACTGCTGCTGGGCTCCACTGCTGGGAAGTGGTGTACACAGTGGAGGATATTAAGTGCCTAATTCTATAACCAAGCCAACTGTCACAGCTTGATTCATCTCTTGCTTTGCTTTGGAACTTTTCAAAGATGTCTCTCAGCTACAAAAGTCTATTTGGAACAAATATAGCTGCGTCTATTATATTTGATTCATCCATAAAATGAATCAAAGTGTTGAACAGTTGAATTTCTTGAAAATTTAAAAGATAACTTGTTCATATTGAAAACTGCAGCTTTTGCTGTGATTCTGAGATTTGTAGAAGGTTTGAAATCCACTGGGCTGTGCTGAAGGCCGTAGTGACAGAGGAAAGATAGAGTGATGTGGAATGTATTCATGTGTAGGTAGCTATTTCTGACTGGTTTCCATCATGAAAGATCCCTGTCCTAACGCTGTCCCTAGCGCAGGAACTTTCCAGAAGCAGCTGACCCATGTGGTTTTGGTACATGACCGTGGGAGGTAGGGGGAGGTTTGGAGGGAGACTCATCTTGTGGGAGTCACTCTCCCCTTCTTTTCCTTTTCATCTTTAAGAGCAATATTAGTTAAGCCACCTTGCTGAGGTTTGAAGAGAGCCACCATCTTTGCAATATCTACCACTGAGCCCTACATTCTAGTTAGACTGCCAGGAATTTCATTGGGATTAGAAGTCATTAGGGTTTTCTTTTTACATGCACTGTATTTTTATTTCTGTTCTGCTTATTTGACTCATATTTATAGATGTTTAACTCTGTATTATAATTCTTGTCATCTAATTTTTGAACATTTTAATCACAGTTGTATCAGACAACTCCAAAATCTAGGGCTACCTGGGATTTGTGTTTGTTACCATTTTTTTTTAGATATATATAATTGACAGAACATCCTATTAATTTTAGACATTCAACATAATTCCAATGTAGGTATACACTGTAAAACAATCACAAGAAAATCTCCTTAATTCCAACACTAACAGTAACAATTGACAGTAACATTTTATTTTCTGTATTGAGTGTTGAGCTTTCAAGAAAGACTTCCTTGATTAGCAACTTGCAATAAACAATATATATGGATTTGGCTACAGTCACCACATACTATATTACTTCCCCGAGAGTTAGTCTTTTTTTTTAACTGGGAATTTGTAACTTTTGAGCAGTTCACCCAGTTATCCACCCTTTATCTCTGCCTCTGTTCTCTGTATCTAGTAATTTTTTTTTCTTTCAGATTCCACATATATAAAAGATCTTGTGATATTTGTCATTCTTTGTGTGGCTTATTTCACATAGTATAACACCCCCCAAGATCCATCCACATTGTTGCAGATGGCAGTGTTCTAATGACTGAATATTTTGTTGGGTTTATGTGCCACATTTTTTTTACTCATTCATTCATTAGCTGTAAAATGGGTACTTTGGTGGTTTCTACAGAAGTAATTATTAATGCCAGTGAGAATGGTGAACTTCATGGGTAGTAAAATCCCCTTATAGTTCAGTAGGAATCCTGAAATAACTGTACATTCGTTTGTCTTACTACAAAGCTTGACAAAATGACATGTTGCTTCTGGAGCTATGTACCTGCTTTGGGCCAGAGAGGACCTTCCAGTCCTGCAGAAATTCTTGTCAAGGGAATTGGAGACATTTGGATGCAGAAGCATAATTCCAATCAGCCATTATTATTACGGTCCTGTGAAAACTACTTCTCTGGATTTTAAGGGTTCGAGGGTAGAAACTTCCTTCTACACCTCGTGGGAAGAACCAGCGGTCCCGACCTAAGCGTGTTCCCTTGTGCATTTGATCCTGGGAAAGCTTCCCATGATCCTCTGGGCAAGTTGCAGAGAAAGCCTCCCTGCTGGTCAACCCAGCCCAGCTTGCTTCTCATTCTGGCATTGTCCCAGTCTAGACCCTTTGTGGTAAAGCTGCCGGTGAGGAAATGTAATGTGGGCACCCAGCCATGCCAGAAACCCAGGTGCAGGGAACTCAACTCTTTGCTCTGCTTGGGGTCGCATTCTTGATTACCTTGGTGCCAGTCACCTCAGTTGCAGATGAGAAGGATGGGGTTACCTCATCTTCTCCCCGCTTCTCACCCCACTAACTCACTACCTCCTTTTCTCTCCTAGTCACAAGTTCCTATAGATCCCACTACCCGGTGTCTCATGTATGATCTTGTTCATGCTGTGCCAGTCCAGAACTGTGGGCATAACCTCCAGTTTCCCCCCTTGCCTGAAGGGTAGCCACAGAGCCGAAGCTCCGCCTTCCCCTTCTGAAATTCAATGCTGCTTCCCTCAACAGTCACCTTAAACTGATTGGTGGGGAGTGGGGAGGTGTGAGGGAATGGGGGGGGTAGGTGTCTTTGGGGAACCTATGGATTACTGGTGCCTTTAATGAAATCATCCAAATTCATAACATTTTTATTAATAAACATGATTGAGTCAAAAACTATGCTAGTGGCCCCCAGTCCTTGAAAATGTCTGCCTTCCAGTCATGCAGGGGGGCTGCACTGGTGTTTCCCAATCACACTTGTGGGGAATTTGTTTTGTTCACTAGCAGATCAGAGGGAATCTGTACCAACATTTTAAGAAATATTTGTTGGACAAATTGTTTTTAATTTGTGAAACACATTCATTACATAGTTTCCTACAAATTGGCAAAAGTGCCTTTTTTTTTCTTCACGAAGTCCACAGAACATGTCAGTAAGTGTTCCCAGGCAGCGGAGGGCTGGCACTCATGCTCCCTAAAAGGCCAGAGCATATATATTTTATGCTTGGTAGGCCAGATGGTCTCTAATTGCAGCTACTCAACACTGCTATTGACAGCACACGTACAAGTAGGTGTGTGGATGTGCCAGTCAGACTATGGGCACAGAAACGTGGGTTTCATGTGTCACAAAATATGTTGACTTAGGCCTTTTTTAGCATTTAGAAATGAAAAATCCATTCTTAGCTTATGGGCCATACAGGGATGGGTGGAGACCTGGGTGTCCTTGACCAGTGGACTGTGGTTTCCTGACCCCTAAGGAATGGGGTCCAGTGGTCTTTCTCCTCCTGGTCCCCCAGCCCATGCGCTCTGCTCCACCCAGCTCTGTCCCTGCGCTGCTCTCTCCCCTTCCAGACCAGCTGCCGCTCTGCATGAGTCCATCCTCATTTTTGCTCCACTCCACCATTATGGTTAGGTCCTCCTGCCCTCCATGGTCTCAGTGGGATCTCCTTAGATGCCTCTCCCTGTGGCTTAGGGTACCATGCCCTGTCTGGGGTCCACACCTGCCACCCTTTGCCACCTAAGGAGTGACTTGTGTGTGTCTCTGACACGATGTCAAACCCTGAGGGCAGAGATTCACTGACTCTTTGTGGGAAACTAATAGAGTCACTATTTATTGCGTTGACTTGAATTCTCACAAGAACTTGAAGATCTTACCTAGCTCCAAATATCATTTTGCTTCCTTCCTAACAAAATAAGATGATGCGAGATAGTTGTGAACTAAGAGTCAGATGGCTTTTTCTAGGAGTCTGCTGGCTCCTGATTGTTCTGTAGAAGCACCTTGCATGTGAACTGGGTGTTTAATTTTAAGCATTCTAGTTGGTCGCATTTTAAAAAGTAAAAACAGGTGACATGAATTTGAATAATATATTTCACCTGATCCAATAGATCCAAAATATTACTATTGTAAAGTGAAATCTACATGAAAAGCCTTTTATCCAGCTCTTTCATATTCTCTGGGGCAGGTTAACTCCTTGGAATTCAGGATCTATTCCACTCCCAGCATGCCTTGGTTTGGACTGGCCACATTTCAAATGCTAGGCAGCCACATGCAGCCAGCCGTGATGTGCTAGACAATTCAGGGACAGGCTAACCATAAAGACAGGCACAGCGTTTAAATCGTCAGGAAGACAGCCACACCCATAATGACCTGGGGGTCAAGGACAGATCCGCAAATGGGAGGGTTGTCCTGACAGGCGCTACTGTGCACCCTCGACGTGTGCTGGGCCGCACCTTCGCAGTTGGCAGCCTCTGGCACTAGGACCGTCACACCACAGCAACATCCCCAACGACGCGTTTCCCAGAACGTGACTCTCGGCTGCGCTGGGTGCCTTGCAGACATCTGGGCGCCGCACGGCCCCGCGCTGTAGGTCGCGCACAGGCGTGAGCGGGGTCAGCCGGCTGCCTGGACGTTGCCTGCTTGCTTTTTTTTTTTTTTTTTTTTTTTTTAGACTAGGTCTCGCTATTTTTGCCCGTGGAACTGCAGGCTCTTGTTGCCCGGGGTATCATGGACTCAAGCCATCCCCAGCCTCAGCTTCCCAGGTAACTGGGATGACAGGTGTGCGCCACCATACCCAGCTATTATTTTGGAACTAGGTC